>JAMKCH010003585.1:0-91783 GCA_023653785.1 Ophioderma brevispina | reverse complement strand
TTCCCTCGACCTTCGGTCTCGGGAAAATAGTAGGCCCACGGTCTCCAGTCACCTCGGGTAGTTATTTTGCACCATTTCCCTCATGAGCAGTCAATATTTGTATAATATATATCATATACAAAATTCAAAAATACTATACTTTAGTATAATATAAATAATTTGAAATTATTGCATATTTGACTCAGTCTGTATACATAGATTTCAACAAGACTCTTAAAAGAGTTTCTTCAAAAATTCTTGAAGTGACCTAAAAAATGACTATTGGGCACTGAACACGCGCCCTGCATCTCCCCCTCCTCAAAAATTATTATAAGCAATTTTACCGAATACCCAGACATTTCTGTAAAAGAAGAAACTCTACTCTTGACCTGAAATGACTCCTACATGACCGTTCATCTTAAAGCTTAAAGTCCGGAACACAAAACAGGTCAACTACGAGTATTCAAGGTTTTTAAATATAGACGTACAACATAACTTTTTTATGATGGAGCTACCATATATCCTTTATATAGATCTAGTTGAAGTCAATTAGAAAAACAGGAATAACCTATTTTCTAATAACAAATATGTGTTCCTTTAAATACCTACTCACTCTCCTCACTATATTAGTCCTACATTTTATGTTTACTTCGGACACGGGCACTTCGTGTTTGGATCTGTTGCACTGTTCATGCTGATATCAACTGTTGTCATATTGCATATTGCGGATATGTTTTGGACTATTTGCGAAAAAAATGGCCTTTCTCCAATGAACTCATATACAATAAAGGAATGGAGTCACTTAATACCCGTTATGTTGGACTCGGGTGCGGTGCCGTTAAAGCAATGATATAACATTATGAGTTATATATAGTTACCTTAAAAATTTCAGTTTTGAATAAGTATCGGGGATCACCGATACTTAATAACGTGTTAGCATAGGGACGTAAATAGAACACCAGGGTTTTATAATTTAACTCGGGTGTTAGATAGACTTGATCATATCGTAAAGACCAATTTGTCCCAATCTATATATTTTGAAGCAATGGTTTTATTGTTGGATTTATTGGTTCTTTATGTTGGTAAATGAACATACTAGTTTGGCTATTATGCCTTCAAGGTCAAACACATTTTGAACAACGGTGATGCTCAAGGCGCTATTTCCTGGCTATATCATATTGGAAGGACCTTTCCAGTAGCCACTGAAATATTATCGGTATACGATATTAACTATCCTAATTACACAATTCCTTTTTTGCGATACATAGACATGTTCGAGCTTTACCATTCACAGGTATAGTTTACTAGATATATTTGCGAATATACGAATGCAAGTGTGCAACAATATCTTTTCCTCTTTTTGGGGGAAAATTGGGGAGCTCTTTAAAAAAAAGTGCTGTTGCAATGGTGGTGATATTGCTGTAAGATCAACGTTTCCCGATACTCCTTTTAAAGCATTAATTATAATGGCATTATTTCTTCTGATTCTTTAATTTTTATAATCATTTCGTGTGAGTGATGCTACTCGCTTCCCAACTGTCTGCACCCCTGATCTAGATGAATATTAATTCAATGATGTGTAGTTATAGCAAGAAGTGCGTTATAGAGGGGTGTTTAAGCCTTTGGATAAAATACCTCACTTGAACACTAGCATCCCTAGGATGTCTTCAATCTTTAGCAGATCGATTTGTGAAAATTGTATATTTCATATAATTTAGCTGTCAACATGTGTGAAAGTTACTTGGGATCCGAACGTAATAACTAAAGGCAATACAAATAATAAAATAGGACGATGGACCTTTTGTAAATTTTAAAACAAGCTTAATCACCAATGTAAAATGCTGTTGATCATACAATATAATTGTTTGATGGTATATTAATATGTTTTATCAGCAAACAGACAAGAAACCATCCTATTTTCTTGAAAGTATATGTCACTACACAATTCTTTGCACGACTCTGACCATGTCCTTTTAAAATACAAAATGATAAAGCGAATGTCACGGTCAGCAAGACTAAGTAAAATACTCACCCATGTTAGTCTTCTATAGCTCCGCGAGTCTCCTGCAGGAATTCGCGTTTGTTCCAAATGCCCATAGATGACAATGTCGAAGGCACCAGATCAAGTAAAATACCAATATTCCATTCTCTGGAAGAAAATTACATAGAATCTAAGAAATGTAACTTTTCTTTTGTACAAGCTAACTGAACCAGCGCGTAACGCGGGGTTCTCTAGTCCGTTAAAATGTGAGCAAAGGAAAATATTCAATCATGATACTGAAATGTATCCATTTGGAAATAAGTTGATAGTGGAATGTATGGCTTCAATTTTATAAACATTATTAAACATGAGGAAAAATTGTCGACGAATCTAATCTGATGTATATTGCAAAAACATTTTCCTCTGCTAAGAGGCGAGTCATATATTAACCAATGTATTTGAACAATTTATTATTTCTGTGTATACTCTTCAAGAGTCCCTTTGTTATCCATGGGACATTAGCTCCTTTCAGTTCTTGTTGCTGTATTTCTTTAAAGACATTCGCCATAGATATCGTTGAAAGAACTAATGAAGTTCTTGTAATCGTTGTCAACGTCCTCGTTGGTCGTTTAGACCCCCCCCCCCAATAAATAATGACAACTCTTTTAGTACAGTTCGATCTTCTCTGGAAGAATACCAGTGGCTTTAATTAATGAGAATTTTTGGTGGCAAAAGCTTGAAAAGCTAATCTATATACGTAAAAAGTAACGTTGATTTAAAAAACAGTCTTAAATCCTTAACGTTCCTTCAACCTTTAAAATTACCCACCTGAGAAAAAATCACGGAGCGGACGCCTGCCTTGAGGAAATTGCTCCTAGATCTGACAACAAAAATACCGCTACCTCACTTTTTACGTGATTGTTATTTTACTCTAGGGACGTAGGGATATATTGACCCTACTTGGAGCAGTTTGTCCAATTTGGCTATTTTGACCAAAAATATAATTTTTTACCCTTTGAGTAAAAATAATCAATTTTAGATGGCAGTGGTTTGAAAAAACTAATCCAATGTAAAAGGTGGCACTGATCCCAAACTGAAAGGTCCTTTTGACCCCATACTCAAGACATTTTGGCCATTTGGCCAACAAGCCTGCTTTGTTTAGATCTCGCATTCTTTTTACATTAGGCTTGTCAAACCATTTCTCTGACAATTGATCATCTGACACAGTATGGTCTAAAATGGTAATTTTTTTGCAAAAAAGAGGTCAACATGACAAAGATATCTTGAGTAGGATCAAAAAGACTTTTTAAAAAGTATCAGCACATTTTTTACACATGAGAAGCTTTTAAAACCTTTGCCACCAACAATACTGATTATTTGACACAAAACTGTCAAAAATCGTCATTTTGGACAAAAGGTGGCCAGAACGGGTTGAGTATATGGTCAATAAGACTTTTTATTTTCAATTATTAAATATTTTTACATGCTTGGAATAAGCTTTTCAAACCTTTGTCACCAAAAATTTAACTTATAATGTATTATATTCATCTTTATTTGTATGTAAAATATTTTGCTTAAAATTGTCACAATTAATTATTCATGTACTGCATTATTTACATCATTATTTATATTGTTTTTGCTATATTCTATAATGAACAAATAAAAAATGATTGAAATTCTAATTAAAGCCACGTATTTTCTAGGGTAAAATTGGTAATTTTGTATTTTCTGCCCGAAAACAGATAAAAATTACAACAGGATGGCCTATGGGCACCGTGAAATGAACATTTGCTTATAACACCAAAACGCGCCTTTTTCTCGAGGATGTCTTTTTATTCTACACCGAATAAGCTTCCTAAACATATTTAGGCCTGACCCTTAAAGGCACGGGGGGGGGGCGGCGGAATCCGCCCCATCGGCATTTTTTGTCGTATCTCACCTATTTGTTATTTTTCACGCCGAAACTATATGACCTTTTTATTTGAAGCCTTGCGCTCGATTTAAGACCATTTTGAACAAAATCGGACCTACGGTTATGACGCGGCGTTACGTAATCGCGCACTGCGTGCGAAGAAAAGCTATTGCCCATTGAAATTACAGGGAACAGCAGAAATCCAGTTTTTTGTACTAAGGATACAGTTACACTATGTTTTATCTTATTTATTTTTTATTTATTTGTAGTAAGAGCATGCGTGCGCATACTTTGACACACATCATGGACAACAAATCCAACTTTTGCTTGAAAAAATGGCGAAAAACCATGAATTTTGCGATTTTTTAGATATTTCGCATTTTTGCATGACGTCATGTTTGACGTCACTGTGACGTCATACAAGGTATGTTTGTACTTTTTTTGGTATCAATGGACTCGGGAGGGTCATAGCTATCCATTGGTACCACACATATGATAGTTCATCAATCCGTTTCCGAGATACTAGGGGGCGGAATCCCCCCTCCCGGCGGTGAGATGGGTCCAAAAAGCCCGGCTCTTTTAGGGTTTTAATGAATATCATCAGGGATCGACATTATTTTGAACACGTACGTTATCATTTAAGGAAGTTCAATAATAACGTTCAGTATTCAAGTTATTAATTTCGACCCAGCGGTTCCAGTTACAGTACTGGAGTTATATTCATTATTCACGATTTCATTTCGCTTTCACAATATCCGGCCATTAAATTTGTATCGCTTTCGCAGTAGTTTTTAGACACGCTGCAATATGTTATGAAGCCAACATTGCAAAACACCGAAAAAAAATCACACCATAATTAGCTATAATTCAAAGTACTAGTATAAATTCTATAGCTCCCATCAATGTTCCTATCTGTGTATTAAACTTACCAGTTTACAAACTGCACTATTCGATATATTTACCTCACTGACATGAATATGAAAAAGATTGTAAAGCGTGTGTGCCAAACAATCCTCACCTTCTGTACATAGTGTGTTTCTATACGTTTAATTAAGTTATTATAATAGTATAGATTCTAGTCAGCGACACGTGACATTGAGTGTACATGTATTGTAATTCTAATTACCAAAAAGGTTTCAGTGGAGGTTTATTGGATAAACAAACCCCAAAATAGCGTTTGAACTCGTGTCTGCAGTCCCAATCGGTCATATATAGAGAAGCATGCTTGGGTAATTAGTAATAGCATATTCAATAAAAGGCTAAAATATTGTTATTAACGCTGAAGTGGATAAGTACGGAGCCCAGGAAGTGACTTGTTGGGAGTTTTTTTGGAGAAATTATCTCAACCGTTATAGCAATTATTGAGTTAAATGATAATGTTTTCAATGCTGTGGAAAAGAACCAAACAACCCTTGGAGTATATCTGGACTTGAGTAAAGCCTTTGATACCATAAAGCACGACATATGTTCTATAAACTTGAACATTACGGTTTCAGAGGCATAGTACTAGATTGGTTTAAAGATTATCTATGTAGTAGAGTTCAATATGTTCAATATAACTCATGTACATCTAATACTTTGAATACACAATGTGGAGTCCCGCAAGGATCTATATTGGGTCCATTATTGTTTATCATCTATATCAACGATATCAGCAATTCATCATCAATACTTAATTTAATTCTATTTGCTGATGATACCACAATACTTTATTCCCACAAAGATCTTGCTAATCAAATTGACATTGTAAATATTGAGTTGCAAGAAGTCTCAAACTGGTTCAGGCAAATAAGGGACGAATTCAATACTCAACTGGCGGGCGTTTTCCGGTTCTGTCCGGTTCCGCGCGGTTCAATAATTCATTGAGTTTGTTGAATTACTTAATCGGATTAAAGGATTCAGAAGATTGAGCGGATTAAATGAACCGCGTGGACCCGGGCAGAACCGGAAAATGCCCGCCGGTTGAGTATTGATTTAGTCCCTAAACTCTCAGTGAATGCCAACAAAACAAATTATATGATTATGGGAACACCTCAAAAAACATCTAATTACAGATTTGGTGCCGACATTTTCATAGATGGTATAAAATTAGATAGAGTAAGGCAAACTAAATTTTTAGGCGTCATTATAGATGATGGAAAGATCATATTGAACATCTATCTAAAACTCTTTCAAGAAATATCGGCATATTAAATAAGCTGAAGCACTTTCTACCTAAACGTATTCTAACATCACTATATTTTGCGTTTGTATCTTCAAACATTAACTATGGACTTCTTGCTTGGGGTAGTACTTATCAAACTTATGTAGATAAAATACTCAAGTTGCAAAAAAAAAAAAGCAATAAGAATAATTTACCATTGTCATTATAATGCTCATACTAGTCCACTCTTCTATGAAAATCATATTCTGAATGTGTATGATATGTACAAAATTAATCTTGGGTTATTTATGTATCGGTATGTTTCTGGAAACCTTCCTGGTATATCTAACAATTATTTTGTATATATGCACAGTATTCATGACCACCAAACCAGAAATGCATTCGATTTTTTAATTGCTAGAAACAGAACTGATTTTGCATCCAGAGGTATTCGTTCAAAGGGTCCTGCTCTCTGGAATAAGTTATCTTTGAATATAAAAACAGCAAAAACCATAAAGACATTTAAATACTTACTCAAGGATACTTTTCTTCAAACCTATGCTAACTTGTAGTATTTATCATAATTTTGCCATTATTTTCAAATAATATTGAATACAAGTTTTGTTGGTTGACTGGTATCATTTAATATTATATGTTTTAGGTTAGGGGACGTCCACTTCTGGCCTGTATGGCCTTTTTGACGCCTCCTCCATATTATCGTTATAATTGTATTGTTTGAAATAATTATCATTTAATATTGTATTATGTTTTTGATAATATGGAAATAAATTCAAAGTTCAATAAATTATACAACAAGGCAATGGTCAATCAATTGTTTACGGCGCATATAAAATTCACAGTAAAATATGTTACATCAAACTGTAAAATTTTGTTGGCAGAATGCTGCCAGGATTTTCCTGTAAAATTAACAGTATTTTTTTCCTGTAAATTTTAGTACTTAATCGTATAACTGAAAATTCATAATAGTGTATAATGATATCGATATTCTTTAAAATTCGAATAAGAACTCCAATTTTAAATTTAGTCATAATAAGCCTGAAAAAAATATACATAAAATTACAGCATTTCGCTGTATTTCCAAATTACAACCAAATACTCTCATTTACAGTATCTTTACAGTACAGTTTTACAGTATCTTAGTGTAAATTGGACTAAGTTTTAGTGTAAATTGGACTAAGCTTATACAGTGTATGTAAGCTGTGACCATATTGTGTGTTTTTTTAATTCTGCAAAAAAAAAAAGTGCACGAGGATTGTTGACAGTGATGCTGTTTACATTTTGCATACTTTTGCATTTTTCTGTGTATACATTTTTTGCATAATTATTTTGTTTGCCTTGTTTACATTATTTTTACATTTTTTGTTGTTGTTGTTGCTAGCTGCGGAAGTCTGAGTGACTTGGTTTCTAGGGGATTCCGTTTGTTTGTAACAAATGCGCTAAGGTGGTAGGGGACCTATTGCAACTGCATTGTCTAGATTCAGGGACAGCTTCTGAGATATTCTCGAACAAACGATATCATACGGTTATATGATGGGACCAATGTTTATATTCTAGCTCAATGGAGTACTGGGACTCATCGGCCTCCACTTCTAGGTGTAGTTCTATTTGAGTAGGACTGCAGGACGGGCTAGATAGCGCAAGTTAATTTTAAGGGATAACAAAGTTTATTTAAAACCCTCAAAATATCTACTTGACTACTTCACTCACATTTACTACTGCAAGGAACTCTAATGGAGAAGAGATTTCTGAGTAAAAACAAACATTATGTTACTGAATGTCTCTAATTGTACGGCACTTTGTAGAACAACTACCAAAACGTGTTTCGATTGGAAGTTTATTTGGATAAAACAAACCCAAAAAAAGCGTTTCTGACTCGTGTCTGCAGTCACAATCGGTCATATATAGAGAAGAAGCATGTGGTGCACAAGATCTACTAACATCATTGAGAATGCCTGCAGATAAAGTCAGGCCTACATCTAAATGACCAAGAAGACTGAATATCATGGACTGCCAATGAGGAAGATGATCATCAACCCTATCTCCACAGCAGATGGTAGCCAACTCAAAGAGGTCAAGGACTTCAAGTATCTAGGGTCCTATTGCCGACAGCAAGAAAGACTCCTGTTCACGCAAGCGACAAGCCTTGAATGCATGCAATAAACTAAACCACTTATATGGCCAATCTGCTGTATCCAATTCAACCAAGCTGAAAATCTTTAGAGCCTGTGTAGAGAGAGTATCCTGTTATATGGATCTGAGACCTGGACCATGAAGAAGGCGCTAAGGTAATGGCTGGATGGCACATACACCAAGCTTCTTATGCGATACAATGTAAATATCTGGCGTGAGCACAAGACCAAAGCACAGATATTATGGAGATATCCCTCCAATTTCATCTTCTGTTGCCCAACGCCGTGCACGATTTGCCGGTTCACTGTCATCGTGCGATAAATCAAGTAGTCTCAGACGTCAAATGTTGGAAGTTACCATGCCAAACAGGGGTCGTCGCCCTTTAACTACATGATGTGATTGCTCGAGACATCCGTCAGGATCCATCTTGACATCTCCCCAACCTACTGACCAACAGGGACATGGCGCTACATGGTGAAAAGCATCTCGGCCTGCGGCCGTTAGATAGAACAACTTATTCCGTCATTGCTTAGGGGGTCAAAAATTAAAAAAAAAATATTATACTAAATAATAAAGGCTAAAGTCTTTTTATTAACGCGGAAGTGGATAAGTACGAGCCAAAGAAGTGACTGGTGAGATTTTTTTTGGGGGGGGGGGAATTATCTCGAGAGTTTTTAAATAATTTATACCACATAGGCACGACGTCAATCAATGCTTTCCGGTGCATATAATTCACAGTTTGTTAATGCTGCCAGGAGATATTCTCGAACAAGCGCTATCATACGGTCTGGAACACTTGGCAACATGATATTTTGTATATTTATGAAAATAAAAAATAATGGCAAAAAAAAAGAGACTGATATAAACAAACCAAACAAACAAAACATTTTAACAAAATTTAAATAAAAGATTAAAACAAAATCCAGACAAAAAAATAAAACAAGTAAAAATTCCAATACAATTATTTTTTAATAAGAAATCAAAATTTCCAAATTAAAAGAAAAAATCAAATAAACAAATTCAAATAAAAAAGCATTCCAGAAAAAAAAAGACAGAAAATAATTTACTCCAATTAAAACACTATCAGGTGGTGTTTGGGGGCCTACTTGGAATATGAATATAATTATTTATTTGGAAATACA
Organism: Ophioderma brevispina; assembly: GCA_023653785.1. NCBI lineage: Eukaryota > Metazoa > Echinodermata > Ophiuroidea > Amphilepidida > Ophiodermatidae > Ophioderma > Ophioderma brevispina. The sequence goes on along the minus strand of JAMKCH010003585.1, from coordinate 82,475 downwards.
ATATGATTATTTAATTAGATATACCGTAATGGTATTTGATATGCTAAACGCAGAGCGCAGTGCATGTTACAGTGCCCCGGAAATAAAAGATATAAATTAAGCAATTCAGAGAATCATCTACCGCAGCTTATACGAAACCCTCTCGGTTGTGTTGTGTAATACTTTTTGCATGCTGTGCTTGCAATAAAATAATATATTTTCGTATAATTTGGCATTTGTTTTCATACTTTGTTTGAATATGTTGTTGAATATGTTGTTTCCATACGTCTATATACTTTGGTTGTACTGTTTTGTTTTTGTCTGTAAAGACCTATTATTTGAACACACTTAAAACTACGGGGTCAAGCATGCACCAACTAAAAATTAAATGACCCTATTTGAGAAGATTAAATGCCTCTTTTCGTGGTCATCTTTAACCCTTAAATTAGTTGTTTTAGCTCAAATGGGGTCATTTAATTTTTAGTCGGTGTATATTTGACCATGTATTTTGAAGTGTTAAATAAATTAAAATTGGCTACAGAAAAAAACCCAAGTCAAATTTGTTTATGTTTCAATGTAAAACATGGACTGACTTTTGTATTAGTGCAAATACGAAATTCAAAATTTCACATTTTTGTACCAAAGTAAACATTTTATAAGCTCTAACTCTTTCAGATGGGGATATGTTTGAAGTTACAAGATAAGCTCTACATCATTCCTTAAATTAGACCTTTCATTTTTTGGGTCAATCTGATACGTAAAATGAAATTGGTGCACTAAGATAAATGTCTAGAAAAAGCAGCTGCTGGTATATCGCAGTACGATACTTCCAAACAGCCTGAGTAAAAACAAAAACACGCGTAAACTATGGATTTCACCATCAAGGAACTGCAACAGCGTTTTCCAATTCGGTGTTAGCTTCCGCTACTGAAGAAGAGGTATTGGCTATCATTGATTTTACAAATGTCGACTTTTACCACTACGGAATAACAGCTGAAAAAGTACTACAGTGAAAATTTCAAAACGAGATGTTGTTTCTTCTTCCGCTGTTCGTCCCGTTCCTCCACGTGTCGTGACCATGTTCTGGTGTTGCCATACACAGAAGGGGCCCCTTTGTTTTGTTGAAACGTCCTGTTTTGGAATTAAAACAAACGTCAACCTGATGGAAATTTCTTTTTCACTTTGGACTCCCGCCGCCAATTAAGACCGCGCCTCAACATAATAGAGGGTATTAAAGATTATCCCAACTACGTAGTGTAATAATTCAGATTCAGATTTATTTCCATCTCAACAACAAGCATAAGAACAATATATAATTATGTGAAAAGTACATTAAATTCAATTGAGTGAGGATATCAATAGAACGCAAGGCGTGTACAATTATAGCACCCTGAAAGTGTAAAAATTGTTACAAATTAATTAAGATAGACAAAAAATAAATATTAACATTGACCTAATAAAGTACGGGAAAAAAAACTAACACTTAAGGGAGGGTAGGGTCTGAATTGATAAAAAATTGTTCTAATCCAGAAAATAGAGATAATGCAATGGCTACATTGATGTAGAATTGTAATCTACAAAATGCTTTTATTCGATCGCAATTGGACATTCGGTCCCGAGATATAGCTGATAAAAGTGAAGTAGTTCGTACGCAAATTGCCAAAAATGCATTCATCTCCCTAAATTTATCATGTTACAATTTCAAGGGTTATATTTAAGATATTTAAAAGATATATTTATGAACTATTAACACATTTATTTTGGTCTAGTTGAAGTAAATATTACTCATATTTTCCTGTCCATAATTTAAAGATATTAAAGGTCACCGGGTAAGTGCATTTTTATGTAATTTTAGTGTTTCCTCACCCTGCGATAGTTAAGAATATTATTTTAAAAATGAATAACAGGAAATGGATGCACTATTCGATGATTCTTTCATTAAAAATATGATAATTCATATAAAATGAAATTTTAAAAAAATATTCCATATTTCACATCAAAAGAGCCCTCAATTTTGGCTAAATGTTCGAGGCCTATAACTAGTTTCGTTAAAATAGCAAACATCCCAAACGAGAACGAACGTAAATAGAGAACGCTACAAGCTATGAGCATGAAATTGGGACCCCCCCCCCCCCCACACCAAATAGCAAATACCAGGCCGAGTGAACCATGAGGGCCGATTTTCAAAATTGTGTTCCAAATTCAAATGCGCCATGAAATGATGCGATTGGTCGATTGCCGTTGCCATGCCAACGGTATCAAAAATCCGGCTTCATGGTTTCACTGCGTATTTACCCATGCACATGCCACCCAAGTGTCGTCCCAGTAGCCTGTTTGTTATTTAGTTAGTTACGTTCTAGTGTTTAGCCATCAGAGGCCTACGTGGTTACCATGGCAACCAGCGCAAAATTCATTGATTTTAAAACTTTGTGACATGGGCGACAATATGATATATAAAATGTATAACCATATTTAGGAAAATTAAGAAAAATCACTTCAAAGTTAAACTGCTTCGACCCCATACCCCCCCCCCTTATTGGCGCCACCCAAACATATAAAAAACGAAAACGATTGAACTTAAAACACTCCAATCAAACGTAAGCAAGCAAGAACGAAAGGTGCAGATGAACAGACCATATACCAAAACAAAAAAATTTGGACAGCTGTAGTGTAAGTAAATTGAAATGTTTGATCGATGATTGAGTTACAGGGTTTTTTTAACATAACAAGAGAGAAACAATTTCTAAGTTATGGTGTAGGGAATTAAAAGCAATGCACCCTGGGTTTTATTGTTTCTGGCCAGAAGTGTGTAGTGGGACTTGATATAATTATTCAAAGTGCTATAAGTTACTCATAGAAATTTGTGTATATATATCGGTTCATCAAAGGGTCATTAAGTGACAGGAGAGATTTTTGGGAAAAATAAAATTTCTCTCCAATTGCACTTGATCGGTTGTAGACCACTTACAGTGGCGTATCGGGCCTGCCCTCTCAGGGGGGTCAAAAGGCCAATTTTCCGTCAGAGGGCTAAAAACGTCTGATTTAGCATGATTTGCAAATTTTTTCCCGGCACAAAGTCGACCAGGGGCGGAAACCTTCCCCCTGCCCCCCCCCCCGCCTGTTACGCCATGATACCTACCGAAAACCGTTTCGAAGGTGTTTGGAGAAACAAGTAAAAAAGAAAACGCAAACATTGTTTGAAATTGCCCTGCTATCGTATCGTCCCTATAACAGAGGAGCTAGCAAACATTTGCTAAAACACTCTCAAGTACAAAAGGTTTGAGTATTTAAAATATGTTGACGACTGACAGGAACCCCTGAAACGTGATTAGTAAGTGCCGCAAAGTGGTGCCTTAAAGAGAGGGGCAAAACAAGTTTGTACAGGGGGCAACTTTGAAATTGATCCAATCATGTTGACAAGACCACCATTGTTATGTGTCGAACATAAGGATTCAGAAGGTATAGTTTGTAATATGTACAGCTAAAGTTTCAGAGTTCTAGGCTAAAAACAGCAAAATCAATAAAAAGGGCTCAATTTCAGTTGTAAAGGGGTCAATTTTTAAAATTGCTCGATTTGGATAAAAATGGTTGCAAATATTGGTGGAGCTCATAATAGGATAAAATTAAGGAATAGTTTTGAGTGTCTCAAATTCTTGCTTAAAAAGTAGGGGGTAACAGATCAAGCCCCATGAATGCAATGGACGTTGACCTTCTGTGCCCCCTACATCGGAAGCAATTGGAGCGTCATGGTGTTACGATGGTTTAAATCATATCCTTACTATTCCCATCCCAAGTTGCCATGTAGTGAATGAATCAGACATTCATCTCCTATACTTGCGGTACCCCACAGGATTGCAACGGACCTCTTGATTGCATCCATTAAGTGGACGTTGATTGGTGCCATAGCGGAATTATGACACATGATTTATGCAGATGACACACAACTGTATTTAGAACTGCAGTCATCCAAGAGATCTGAGCTATTAAAGATGATCTCTGATGTACGATCTTGGGCCATCACCACATGCGGCTTATGCGGATGATTCGAAGGACGGAGATTGTGGCATTTAATTATAAGCGTCGCACTCCTTCCCGTCTACCATTAATTTCGGTGATGCCAGAATCAACACTGCCGACTCTGATAAGGATTTTGGTATTACACTGGATAGGACCACTTCAAATGAAAGATCGCATTAGGAACATCGCACGCCGCGTCTTTTGGAAATTTACAAGATTGGACGAATCGTTGGTATTTAGATCAACCTACCACAGAACGCTTGGTTCATGCTTTTGTGTCCTCGTGAGTCGACTGTTAATTTTCTGTCTGTAGGTCTCCTTTATTCTATGCACCTTTACAACCGTGCTACAGAACTCAGCAGAGAGACTGTCACTTTGACAAACCGATATGATCACATTTCGCCTGTCTGAACAATCTACAATGGCTAAAGTAAAGACCGCATCCGTTTCAAAATCCTACTCATTACCTAGATACGAAATGGTATGCTCCCAAGGACCTCGAGGCAGGAACATAACCAGGGGAGGGGCGCATTCCAAAAACGCCCCCATACCCCCTGAAATGGCTCAAAAAGGCACCAAAAATCAATTTTGAGAGCGAGCAAGGCCCCCCCCAAAATTAGGGATTTAGGACTATTTTGTCGAAATTAATGTAAAATTTCGGTTAAAACGTCCACTTTGCCAAATTCGAACCCCCCCCCTTTTTTTGAGGTGGGGTCTCATTGGACTCTCGTGGGAGAGCGTTGCCTAGCGGTTAGAGTGCCTGCCAGTGGCGCAAATTTATCAAAAATTCCCGGGTTCGAATCCCGGTGGGGTCGTGGCACGTGCTGGATTATCGGGTCTATCATTCTGGATTTGATCTGTGATACCAGCTAATTGATTAAATCCGAATACCGCTCTCCGCCATGGTTCACTTGGAATTGGGCAATGATCATGAAGCATTCCCGTCCTTCGGAGGGGACGTAAGCCGTCGGTCCCGTGTACAGAGAGTCCACAACTGTACAGTACATCACAGTCAGTGCGAATAAGAGTAGGGTGCACACCCCTGACTGTTCCCAATCCGCCCAGCCTCAAAAGCGGGGCCATGTAGGAGCGTCCGTATCATGGATACAGCGGCCCCGGATCAGAACACTAGCTGAATAAATCCTGACACCACCAAACAAGCCACTATCCACATGACTTGTGATTACGAGCAAACAAAAAAAAATGGCCATACGAGTCATAACTACCAGAATTCTTCCTAGGAGAAATTCAATTTATCTAGGATAAATTAAATGTCACCTAGGAGAAATTCCAACCAATGACAGCGCTCCTTAAGATCTAATTTCTAAAAGATTAATTCTGATTGGATAAATATCTCCAAGAAGAAATTTATATTTGTTCCTAGGAGAAATTAATTTCTCTAGGAGACATTGAATTCTCCTAGGTGAAATTTAATTTTAGCTAGGAGAAATCAATTTCTCCTAGAGAAAATTAAATTCTGGCCGCCCGATCATAAGTGTTTACTTTATCCATGCAGAAATTAATCAATTTCTCCCCGGAGGAGCACATTAAGCCAAACGGAGCGACTCTCATTGGCTGAGAATTTATCCAAGGAAAAATTAATTATCCTAGGGAGAAATTCAGCCAAACGGAGCACTCTCATTGGCGGAATTTCTCCTAGGAGAAAGAAATATCTCTAGGAGAAAATTCTGGCCAAAAGGAGCGCTATATGGCTGGAATTTCTCCTAGGAAAATAACGAATTTCACATAGGGAGAAATTAAGCCAAAAGGAGAGACTCTCATTGGCTAGAATGTCTCCTAGAGAAATTACATTTCTCCAGGAGAAATTGAATTTCTCCTAGGTGGAAATTGCATTTCTTCCTCGCGGAAATTCGGGTAGTTATGACTCTTACGGCCACCGTAGGTATCCATTTTCTCCTAGGAGAAATTTGATTAACCATCTTAACAACGGGAGTTGTGATTGGCTATTTATTTTGCCTAGGAGAAATTAAGATTAAGAAGCGCTATTATTGGCTGGAATTTCTCCTAGGAGAAATCAATTTCTCCTAGGAGAAATTGAATTTCTCCTAGGAGAAATTCTGGTACTCGTATGGCCAATGATAGTGGGATGAATTTGGGGGGAAAGGTCCCCTTTTGAAAAACGTCGCCCCTCCCCTAAAAAATCCTGGTTACGGGTCTGCTTCGAGGAACTTATCTCGGATTATAATCCAAGTATTTCTCTACGCTCATCGTCGAAAGGTCTTCTTAGTACTGGTCCACGAAGTAAGACTATGTATGGGTACCGGGCTTTTGCCATTGCAGCTCCCCGTATGTGGAACAGCCTCCCGGTGGATGTTAGAAATGCACCAACTGTTTGCACTTTTAAAACTAGACTGAAGACATATACTTTTTTCTACCAGAGTGAGTTAGTTTGGGTGGCAAATTGGTCATATGCTGAACCTCTTTCTTTTTTAATGATTTAAATGTTACAATCATTAGGTTTATATTTAGTTTATATTGTATTTCATTTAATTTATAGATTAAGAAACCATTTTTGGTGTGTTTGTGTGATTATGTGCAGCACTTAGATAACTTTGTTGTAGCGCTTTATAAGTGACAATGATTAATTATTATTATTAAATACTAAATCAGCATGTTATTACATAAAGACAGCGTATTCGGCTTTACTTCAGGTGTGATCTAATACATTGGTAATCATTCCAAAGTATACGAAAAAACTCGGGTTCGAAAAGAATGGGGACGCTTCTTTCTAGAAATGTCCTCATGTCTCTTTAAATGAAGCATACTATTGGCTTAAATTAATACGTGCACGCAAACCATGCACACACACACATAGCTTTAAAGATATGTGCGATCACTAATTCGTGCCTATTAAATTGATCAACACTAGTAGACTGATTTACTTTAGCAAACGTTATTACAGATCACAGTAATTGTCTGAATTGGTATGTGCCGAATTCAGTTGGCAATGGCCCGAATTGTCCGGGCCGAATTGGTATTGGGCCGAATTGGTAATGGGCCGAATTGACATGGGCCGAACTGGTATGTGGTACCTCACAACTTACCGCGCATGCATCCGCAATGAAACCGTTAACAAGGAAGTACACTGAGATTTTTTTTCGCAACTTCCTATCATAGAGCAAGGTATTTCTACTTTAAAGAAAAAATATTTCTTTTGTATATATGCGTTCTATTGTCTTCGCTAGGCCTATCCTATTTTGTATAATCAAAATGAAGTAATAATTACAAACTTTCCGTAAGCTACCGCATCTCTGTAGATTTCTGAATTACAAACAACACGAACATTTTCTGCAACACCGAGATGTGAAAAGTAGGTCAAAATTGGTCAAAATGGTCCCAGAGATAAGAGGCGTTTTATTTATCAGAATTTACCAAGTGTCTTGTTATGATATATATACAGCCTGTCTAAAAAAATGGTACAATGGAAAACCGATTTTTTTTTCAATATGAAATCTCAACATAACTCATGTTGTACATCGTACACACACTGGACAAAAGTATTGCAATTTAACATGCAGAAAAAATTTCATAATCACAAAAAATTCAAAATTGTAATATCGGTTCTTAACCACGTATGGCACATTGAATGCCAAAGTTGTGTTTTTGAAACAGAGGTTATTCCCTAGAATCCCAGAGTGCGAAAAATATTTTGATTTGATTGCCGTGTTCCTTAAATATGGCGAAATAAAAGTGCCAGCGATAGATAGCTTGCCGATTGCACCTCAGAAGGAATACAGACACAGGAACGCCACAAATGACTCCAAAATAGCCACTTAATGAATTGCTGGAGTTTACTCTAATATTTACGGGAGAAAAGTGCAGTGCTTGTGTGGACCGGAAATGAGATAACGTCAATGGAAGATGAGAGCAAGTCCATCGCTGTTGGACTCGGGAAATTGAATGGCAGAAAGTGGTCACGTGGTAACTTGAAAAGAACTTTTTATTCATACCGTTGAATGTGAATAAGTATTCAGGCATGATTTGCGCAAACCACGTGATTTATCATTCAAATTATAATGCGGATGTCTCAAAATTTTCCGCTTTTTTAAAGACCACTATCTTCCACTATCTACCGACACCTTGATACTTTGCGCCCAAATTCAATTTTTTTACTTCAATAATTAATTAATGCACGAACCATTTCTTGGATTTGGAGTGTTTATTTGGGCTGCAATTATTCCTTCTGGAAATTTAAAGCTCCATTTCATTGAAATGTGCAATAAATATTTGTTCAATTCAATTTTATTCAGCATCACATATCGAACGTGACAGAAATGTATAATACAGTATAATATATAATAATACATAAAGTATCAATTGTAGACTGTACTAAGATAAACTGGTGAGGTATATGATATGATATGCTAGGACCAGTAATGGACAACCCGATAGGGCTTATGGTTAATTGCTGGCCCTGTAATACATTCAAGTTGTATTTGTTTATTACTTATGAAAAGAAAATATTTATCATTGATCTTATTATTTTGACTATTCATGAAAACTAGATTTCCCTTTTGTACCTTTTGTACTTTGATCTAGGTTTTGTTTCTTTTGCCAAGTTGCAATCTTCTGGGCGCACACCACCAAAAAATCCTCCCATTGAAACACACGTTAAAATAGCTTAATTTAAGTTCGTTTTCCGACCCCACGTGGAATAGTATTCGATGTTTGAACAGATTTCTATATCAAATAAAGATGGAAAATTTAAAAAATCTTGGTCATTTGATACCGATACAGGATAGATTTTGAGATGCGAGCACGTGAACAGCGCCACCACTTTTTCAACTCGACACGTAAAACTCATTGCGGCATCCGAGCATGGGGTACTTCCGAAGGCCTAATTTCTTGCCAGTTTCAAATGTCTTTATTTTCCGCTATTCCAAGTATTGATCATTGTCTACAATATTCATTTTCGTATTAACATTTAATAATCAACGATATCTTCGTACCATGCCACGCCAATTTAATTACAGTTGATCATATGTTTTTACCGGAACTACCCACCATTACACAAAACGTGGAGTTTTTTTAGTTTTTTAGTGTTGTGCGCCCTGTTGTGAACTAGACAGCATGGCAGAGTATATAATCGAAACAACTCTGCTTATGCATGAAAGTAGCACAAAATTGATTTTGGTGTGTCGCACTAAAGCAAATAAGATTCTATACACCGTTATGAAAAATAATGGAGTTTTGATAAGGTCTGGCTTGCTGTTAGACTCCGACCTAGCGGCTTGCCTTAAAGTGATTATAGTCGGGTGGATATGGTCCAAATTATGCCCTGACCGTAAGTTGAGTATATACACAATGTTTTTGCTGAAAATGATAGATTAGGGTATGTAGAATAAGAATCTGCCGGGTGCCACCTGGGCATCCTTGGGCATTTTGAGAAATCCAAGATGGCGTCGCCATAAATGATAATTATATATTCAACCCTATATTATCAAACTATTGAGTTACTAGCTATACTATAGGATCCAATGAACAAGTGTATGGCACTTGTAACATTAAGCCATACTTCAAATTCAAAATGGAAGCCAAATCTAATCAATTTAAAATATGCCTTATAACCGCAAATACCTGCGATAAAAAATAAACATGAAGTACTTAGATTATTTTGTTTAAGATACAATAAATGTATCGATGATAATTTTTAAACGTGGTAAATGACGTAAATCCCAATATTGCAGCCAAAACGTGAATATCCCTTACAAAAACACTTGACACAATTTCTAAATATTACCTTCAAGTATACATCATTGTGTCAATGAAACAAGTAGAAAGTTACCTATGATCATAACCAGTGATACCAGCTAATCCCGATGAAAAAAATGTGTCAAATTATAAATGAGTGCACTATATGTGAAAAAAATGTTTAATTTCCTCTAGGTATTTTGAACACTTTGCACCATATTGGTTTTATTTCGATATTTGGCGCATTTAAAACAAATTGAGTTTTTACATTGGTAAGCGATCAAAGGTACATTTTCTAAGTCATTGGCACATTGATTTCGATTTGACGGCGGTAAACTATAAATTTGTGTAAAGTATTTTTTGAAGATGTTCACGTTTTGGCTGCAATTTGATTGAGTCATGTTACAATTTGAAAAGTATCAGAAATACATTATGTCTACCAACATAATCTAAGTAGTTCAAGTCTATTCTTTATCGACAGGTATTTGCTGTGATAGGGCATATTTTAAAATTATTGGATTTTTTTTATTTTTTTTAATAATATTGTTTCTTAACATGCTTAATGTTACAAGTGCCCAAAACTTGTTCATAGGATCATATAGTATATAGTAACTCCATAGTTGATAAATAGGGTTGAATAGCTAATTTTCATTATGGCGACGCCATCTTGGATTTCTAAAAATGCCCAAGGATGCCAGGGAACCCGGCAGATTTTATTCTACACACCCTAATCTATAATTTTCAGCAAAAAAAAAAAAATTGTATATATACTCAAACCTTTACGGTCAGGGCATACTTTGGACCATATCCACCCGACTCTAATCACTTAAGGCAAGCCGCTAGGTCGGAGAGTATAACCAGAAGCCAGACCTTATCAAATCTATCGAGTGGTGGCGCCTTATACTGGCAATGAGCTGCACAGCCGCCACCGGACAGGCCAAGGCAAGCATGTCCCAATTTAATACACCCCCCCCTTCCTCGATAAACTGTCACAGTGGTTTGAAAAATTTAAGATTCCTAGAAATTTTGAGAATTTTAGAGAAAAAAACAGAACAATAAATAACAATAAAATTTAAAGAATAAATGGTGAGTGTGGTGTGCATTTTGTATGTGTGTATAATTGAAGGTACAGTGATATTGCACCCTTTGTTTGGGTGACATGGGTTACTCAACAAAAGATTGTGGATGAAGAGATGAACCCAATCTGAATGAGTTCTTCCTGCTATAGTCTCCATGGCATCAATGGTAATAATATCTAGTTTGCCTAATGGTAGCTACATGATTTAATATGATATCTAGCACAATGTAATGATCCCTTCGTTCAAGTTCATACTTGTTTGATGATCCTTCAGAATAAGTTCACATCATTTCAGGTAGGTAACATTGCTAGATACGAGTAACGCTACTCAGCAGCATAAGATAGTACAAATGCATGCTCTGTTGCTCGGTGTTATGCAGGAATTTAGTGGAAGTCCAGAATCAGAAGATGTATTGAATGTATTGGACATCACCATGTAAGCATTACACAACTCAAACATATACAAGCTGAATAGGAGGGTATTCCTCTGGCCACAGTTTGTTCTCAAAATGTTCAAGGCCAAAATGAATAGCTTTAATAGCTTTCCACTGGTCAGGGTTGCTCTCCTCTTGTCATTATGCACGCAACAAGGTTAGGCCTTAGAGCACTTTGCCGACGAAATGCAGCAGCATATAAAATTTTCCAATGGAACCAAAAACAATAGGTACTGCAAAATCTATCACAGTAAAACAGTGAGTGTTCAAATATATGTACTTCAACAGGCATTCAATATACATGGATATAGGCTTCATCAAAGATGTTGCCATGTATGCCCTGAAGCATGTTGCAAAACTTAAAGGAAACATAGCCAGGTCATACACGCTTGATGTAGTCCAATCCAAGCTTCAAGGACAATCTATTTAAAACATCAATTCTGCGGTAAAGAAACGGCACCGTTTCTGGCATTTAATGTGTAGCTATCAGTGCAAGTGTCCATTGTCAATGCATTTAGTACTTGTCAGATTCTCCTGTGTGTGTTGCATTAATTCATAGCAGACCGCGTGTGTATTTCGTTGCATGTTCCTTTGTGTGCAAAAATAGGGTAAACTATATCATTTGAAGTGCACACTAAGTTACTATACCACATAAAAAAAGTGGAAAAAGGGGGGGAAATGAATCCTCAGCAGTTTGTGAGCTACCAATTGGTTTTTTTTTTTTTTTTAAATCATTTAAGAAAATAATGAAACCTTGATCATTACCATAATTTCAACACTGTCTAACATCTAATAAAAAAGATCAGTAACAATTCTAAGTAGGCATTTAAAGTAACATTGTGGTAAGGGACTAAATTTAAGCACTTTTACGAATTATGAGATTAACCAGGACAAAACTATAACTACATATATTTACAAGGCTTATTAATTTAACCCACAATAAAATAGGAAACCTACACAAAACTATGTCAATATGCAATTTGACAATATTTTGGCATCTAAAAATATTAAATGGAAGGACAGAGAGAAGGAGTACACCCGATGTTTGTTTGCCAATGCGTTCATATTTCAGTAAATTTCCTCCACAGTAGACTTATGAAGGGTCACTGTCACTTATCCAATTGTGACACTCGGAGAATGCTGCTCTTGTGTGTGACTTGTCCGTAGCCGAGCGAAACTATATTCTGATGACATACAAGTAGATGGTAAACACACAAAAAGAACTCGAGCGATTCATAAAAGGCTTTGGACACAGATTATTGTGGTGCGGTGATATTCTTATGAAATAAATCTTGAGTTAAAAATTTGGTAATCATTAGTTTCTCTATCAGCATAGTTGCGCACAAAATTTCTGGTTGCACCAAGTGCTTAATGTTGAACTAGTGCAGCAAAGAATAAACAGAATAAATAACAAACAAGGTTATGCCAATTTAACACACTGTGCACTTCAGTTCATCTTGTATTATGTACAGCAAAAATGGTAGATACATGTGGTGATCCCCTGGAATGTAAGCAAAAACTCAGGTTACATTTGGTCAGCTGAAAAGTTCCTCTGTAACAGCTGATCTGGAGATTGCTTTTTTCCAAATCACATGTAGTAGTGTCTCTTGTTTCAAAAGTACCTTTTGCATACGTGCAAAAGACACTTTGTGTTTTAGCTAGGAACATGCAAATCTGTGTTTGATCAAAATAACAGTTATAGCGGAAGCTCTGAAGTGCAAAATTTCCAATAGTGTTCAAGTCATTTGTAGAAATCTGCTGTGTGGGAATGTCAAAATATTATAGTTCCCCTGGTGTTCAAAAACTTTCACCTGATGACACACCTTATTAGCCCAGGTTCTTGATGTATACATGCAGGTATCTTGGACTTATAATATCATACCAAGATTCTGTGCTTAAAATTCTCTCATTTAATTTTAACATAGCCTCATGCAAAACTTGGCCACTTGGTGCATCTTCTTAACTATGGTTACAACAGAGAGGAAACTGTTCTGGTTGCTGAAATGCTGCCTCGGTACCATCACATGTAGTAGTCTTAAGATTCCAAACTGAGTTGCTGCCAGGATTTTTTTCACGTTACTGCTGGCATCTGTACATTTTCTTCTTGAGTGCTCAACTTCAACAATCAGCCATAGTATAATATCCCTAGGGTAGTGAAGTTCTTGTCTCCCGCTGTAAGTCTCATATATTCTACACAGTGAAGTGTCATCTGCGGGCACAAGATCTTGTTTTCTGCTTGTTTCACTCTCAGTACATCAGTATCAAGTCAATTAATCATCGGCACCTTCTGCCTTACTTCAGGAACGTTATCCATGCTTTGTATGTGGATACACATACTTCCTCTGCTGCAGTATGAAGAATATCAGGTTTTGTTCTCTTTCTAGGCAACTTGTTGAAAATATATTGTAGCTTTTAAGTGTCTTGCTGAGAGCTACCGGTATCTTACAGTGGTAGTCTTTTGTGGCGGTTAGGGTAATGCCTTTTCAGGGCACTGTTTATTTCTGGTGACTTGGTTGCTGGTTGATTTTTCAATGTCACAGTGACAGAGCTTTGGGCTGCACGCTGATTTGGGACCGGAGTCAACAGAAGCTTGAACTGTCGGTTGATCACGAGGTGTCAGAATCACTGTCAACCTGGGTCTGGTTTGATTCGTGTGTGCATTGTCTGTGTTGCGGTTGATTGTGTACAGTTGAATTGCTGACAGTTGGGAGTCCTTGGAATCCTGCAATCCGAACACTGGTGGTTCTTCATGCACCTGGCAAGGCTTCTTCTTGTCGCAACCATGAAGACAGCGACTGTCCTTCATATGGTTTAAGCGTCATAATGAACCACTTTATGCATGCCTCGGGGTCCATTTCGCTGTATACGGAACACAACATATGACAATTGTTCCCCAACCCGATGTATGGTCCTTCCCACTTTATATATAACTGAGGAATACCACGTTTGGTGGCTTTCTTAGAGAGCCATACAAACTGCCCTGTTTGGATCTTGGCTTCCTGCTGCCATTATCAAAATGGGACGTTTGTCTAAGGCACTCTGCTTGAGTTGTTTCCTAGCTCTTTCATATGCTAAGGCAAGATTGTTACGAAGTTCTCTAGCATAGTCTGTACTGAGATTATCATGCTCATCTGGTAAGGGCTGCTCCATCAAGATGTCTATGGGCACGTTTGCTTCCCGTCCCAACATTAGCATGTGCGGTGACTCTCCTGTGGACGTGTGTGGAGTGCTTCTGTAAGCAAACAATGCTAGCTGGAGTTTCTCATCCCAGTCAGTCTGTCTGCGATCCGGCTCTATCATTTTAGAAACCATGTCCATCATTGAACGATTGAATCGTTCCACGAAACCATCGCTGGCTGGATGATATGGAGTTGTTCTTGTCTTTTCCGCTCCCAATAATTTACATGTTTCCGCAATAATTTCAGCCTCAAAATTGCGACCTTGGTCACTGTGCACTTGATGTGGAATAGAGAATCTACATACAAATTGGTCCACAAAACATTTGGCTATGGTCTCTGCTTCTGTGTTTGGTATGGCAAAAGCCTCAACCCACTTCGTAAAGTATTCACCAATGACAAGGATGTACTTGTTTCCATTTGCTGATTCTGGTAGGGGGCCTAGAATATCCATGGCCACAATCTGCATTGGTTCTCCTGGTTTAAACTGTTGAAGTGGTGCTTGTGGCTTTCTAGCTGGCTGTTTTCTCATACTACATTTGTCACATTGTCGTACCCAAGACCTTATATCTGCTGTCATACCGTACCAGACAAAACGGTTCTTGACTGCTGCTAGCGTCTTGTTGACACCTTGGTGACCACCTGTAGTTGCTGAGTGGAGCTCATGGAGTACTGTATCCACATATTTGTCAGGTACCACAACCAACCACTTGACAAATGAACCATCGTCTGCCTCCCATTTTTTACAAAGGACACCCTCTAGTACCTGCAGTTGATCCCAAAGTCCCCAATAGTACTTGGTGGCTCTAGATAGTCCACTAATTTCACTCCATTCAGGACGTTCTGCTCCATTGACTTTGCAAGCATACAGTTTCTGTATTGCTGGGTCTTTGCTTTGGGCTTCACGAAGCTCATCCAGTGTCCACACTGGCTGAATGGTTGTGGTGCTAATTCTGATAGTGCTAGTAGATTCCACCTGCCCGCATGTCCCTCGTCCACATTGTTTGCAATTATCAGGAAGACGTGACATGGTGTCTGCATTGTTGTGACGGCGACCTGGTCTGTACTCAATGGTCACATCATACTCTGCTATCTGCTCCAACCAGCGGGCAAGCTGTCCCGTTGGTGACTTAAAGTTCAAGAGCCATGTCAGTGAGCCGTGGTCCGTGCGTACAGTAACTGGTTGTCCGTACAAATAGTGACGAAAATGCTCAAGAAACCCCACAACGGCCAGTAATTCTCTCCTTGTGGTGCAATACTGCTGTTCTGCATGGCTGAGTGCCTTACTTGCATAGGCGATAACCTTTTCTTGACCATCTTGCAGTTGCTGCAGCACTGCGCCGACACCATACGCACTAGCGTCTGTGTCCAAAATGTACCTGCCTTCCGAGCGAGGTAGAGCGAGTACAGGGGCTGATGTGAGGCATGCTTTCAGATAGTCAAATGCATCTGCACATTCCTGGGTCCACTTAAATCTGACATCTTTATTCATCAGGTTATGCAATGGTTTGGCTATCGTGGCAAAATTCTTGATGAATTTCCTGTAGTAAGAAGCCAGTCCGACAAAGCTTCGCACTTGACGCACTGTCTGTGGGGTTGGGAAGTTCTTGACCTTCTCCACCTTACTTGGGTCAGTCTCTATCCCTTTGCTGGATACTGTGTGTCCCAAATACTGGACCATTGTTTGAAAGAGATCACACTTTCTTGGCTTTAGCTTCAAGCCGGACTGTCGTAATCTTTCAAAGACTACCTTCAAGCGATCCAATTGGCTATCTATGGTATCTGAATACACAATGACATCATCGAGGTATGTCAACAAAATCTGGTAGTGAAGTCCACGAAGTACCGTTTCCATCAATCTAGTGAAGGTAGCTGGCCCATTTGTCAAGCCAAATGGCATTACTGTCCAACGAAAAAGTCCAGCCCTAATGCAGAAAGTTGACTTGTCCTTGGCATCATTATCTAGTGGCACCTGCCAATAGCCAGCTGCTAAATCCAAGGTGGAGAAGTACACAGAGCCCTCCAAAGCATCTAAGGTGTCGTCAATGCGATTGATAGGGTGTGCATCCTTGACTGTAGAGGCATTCAGCTTGCGATAGTCAACGCATAAGCGAAGATTCCCATCTTTCTTTTTAACCATCACAACCGGGCTCGCCCAAGGTGAATCTGAAGGTTCTATTAACCCTGCGTCCAAGAGATGCTGCACTTGTCTTTCAATCTCCTGTCTTGTCGCATTGGAGACTCTGTAAGGTGCTTGTTTGATAGGTTGGCATCCTGACTTGGTGGTGATCTTGTGTTGAATTGCATTGGTTCTGCCAATGTCATAATCATCACAGGAAAATACATCTGAATACTCTGTCAGTAAATCTGCCAGTCTGTCATGGTGCTCAGAGGGTATACAAGCACTGGACCTCTTAAACAAGTCTACCACATGGTCTGGAAGTGTTGAAACTCTGTTGATACGTGGGTAACATGGCACAAAATCTGCCGTAACATCCATATCACTGTCAGGATCAATGATTAACAAATTATTTGCAAAGTCCAAACAAGCACCATGCTTCTTGAGAAAAGCCCATCCAAGGATGCATTCATCTTCAATATCTGCAATGAATACTCGCTCCCTCCTAGTGAAACCATTAGGGAGTGTAAGAGGTAGCCATACACTGCCACTGTGAGGTAATACTGTGCCATTGGCCAGCTTGAGTGTCTGAAAGGCTGGAGTCAGTTGAGGGCGCTGTTCTTCTGGTATACTCTCAAACATCCAAGCTGCTAATACAGTTGCTGTGCTGCACCCTGTATCAATAAGCGTGCGTACATTGATTCCCAACATGGTGACTGTAAGATAGAACCCTCCAACTTCATTCTCTAGTGGAATTGTGGTGGGGTCATTTGCCCTTGGTGATTCTGTGGTGGTGGAGGTGAGTGGTTCTGTGGTGGTGGGTGGTAATTCTGTTGTGGTGGTGGGTAATTCTGTGGTGGTGGTGGGTGGTAATTCTGTGGAGGTGGATAATTCTGTGGTGGTGGTTGTCTTGGGTAGGTTGTCCTTGGCCCCATCGGGAGTGTTTGGGGATGGGGCCTCCACTCGTTTCCCTGGGCCCTACACTGTTTGGCTCGATGGCCTGGGACACCGCATGTCCAGCAATTTTGCACCTTTCTTCGGTGCGGCTTTGTTATTGTCAAGTGTTGTCTTTCGCATTTCAAGTCTTGGAGGGACTGGACCACCTTTCCAAACTCCTCTTTTGTCACATATTTTTCATTTGCCTCCATACGTGAGCAACCCTGCATCCCTCTCAATCTACCTCCCCGTGCTGCCTCCACTCGTATGTATCCCTCCTGATCAAGGGCAGCTGCCACTGCGGCATCTAGAGTTTTGGGGTGCTTCCTGTGAATAGCTGCACGGATGTCTGCATTGGCCACGGCATCTTTAAAGTGGCTCACAGTCAATCTTTCCAGGAAATCAGGAGGTGCTTCAGGATATGCCTGTATGGCTAGTTTCTGGATTGCATCTGCAAGTTCATGCAAGTTTTCACCTGGCTTTTGACTTCTCGCCTTCAATTGCAGCAAATAATTTTCCGCAAGTCCGTCCGGACCATACTTTCTATGCAAGCGTTTCAGGAGTTCACTTAAAGTGAAATTGCGTTCCTGACCATCCGCAGTTATAGGTCGGGGGTATAAGACCCTACATGCCCCTTCCCTAAGGCTACTGGCTAGGTGGTGAGCTGCTTCTTCTGACGTCCAATGGTTTACTTCCATTATGGATCGGAAGTGGGCAAAGTAATCAAGCCATGGAGTCTTCCCATCATATCTGTCTGGCAACCTTTCTCTGCGACTTGGCCGGTTGTAATCAAGTCCCGGAGGTGAAGTTGCACGTGTCGGTGGTGATACTCCATATTTCGAGGGTAAGGCTCCACGTCTCGGTGATAAAGTTTCGTCATTGGATTTCAATGGCAAAGTTTTATGTTTGGGTGACGAACTTTCATCACTGGATTTCACTGGTGAAGTCCCGTGTCTTGGTGATGAAGGACGCTGCCATTGATTGGTACTATAATGGTGTGATAGTGAATGAGGGGTACAGTACCATTCATCACGATCATGCTGTTCAGTTGACGATGCATGCGGGGTACAAGGTGGTAAGAGCTCATCCCAATCAGGACGGTCACGCGAGAGAGGTCGCCAATTATCCTCATCCATCAGTTCATACCTAGGACTAGGAGTGATACCAGCACTCTCTGCCATTTTGTTTAATTTTTTTTTGAGGGGACAGTAAATAATTTAAAATTAATAACAGCCAAATCTAAAACAAACAATAGTAAAACAATGTCACCTTTAAATCAACCCCAAATAATTCTCAAAAATTTAACTCAATATAAAAAAAATAGAGTTATTTTAATTTAATATTTAGAAAAACTATTATTTAGCACCCTCAACATGAACAAAAAAAAAGGACAACATATGAGCTCACTCTGCTGGGCAATATTAAGGTTGTCATTGGAGTGACAGTATGCAATAAATAAGACATCATTTGCATCATGGCATCAAAACATACACAGGCTCAGCTTGCAATTGGTCACAACTTGACACAAGCAACACACAACAGCATTCGCGCTCCAATCTGCTTTTCGAAATAAAAAGTTCTAATTAAATGCTGAATTACGTGTAATGCTTTCACCAAGTTAAAGTACAGGTCTGCAAACGATCACAAGCACCACAAAATGGAATATATACGATTCCCAATCTGGTCTGCATAAGCACCAACTAATACCAAATTACTTGTGATGATTGTACCGTCTACATCCTTAAAGGGTTAACCATGCAGCGAGCTGGAAACAATTAGTCTGATCAGGCTAATAAAATTAATGGATTGCAATATCTAGCCTTTTTTATAGGCTACTCACTAATACTTCAATGGAATAAGTGGTATACGTGCACTTGAACATGACCTACAAACATGCTGTCACAGTCAAATCTGATTTGTCAAATGGCAACTGCCAACCTGACAAGTCTATGAATATTGTGCGATTGAATTTGAGCCGAATCAATGTTTTTTTTTTTTTTCCAAGGGGGGGGGGGGAATTATGACCGACCCATTTATTTTGCTCTTAATAACAACACTATGAACAGGATATTTTTAATAACTTAAAAGTCTAGAGTGAGTCAGTGTTATTAGTATTTTGTAGAGTGAGTCAGTGTTATTAGAGATTTTTAATATTAATATTATTATTAGTGTAAATTAATGTTATCACATATTATGTAATCTACTAAGACTGTATACAGTTTACAGTTCTAGACCTTAAATTCCAAGGTCTTGGCTACATGTGAACTTGTATGTATACGGGCATTTCTTTGTAAGGTAGTGTTGCATAACACGATCTGCTATGAACATGCGTAGCATGTGATAAAATGAATTGACAACAACAAGTAGTGAAAGGGGTGTGCACATGTGCAGGGTGTAGACGTGTTTACGTTTTGCTCGTCCGTTAAGTAGTAGCCCTCACTGTGGAAAACAAGATGGCGTCCACCATCAACATGGAGTGTTAATACAAGGCATTTTGACCGGTGTCGTAGTAAACAAAGTTACTACTGGTTTGGCCTAGTTGCCACGTTGGTACTAACTACTTCATATCCATCAATTATCTGTCCAGAAGGCAGTTCTCATGTGTTATTTTATCACATGTTTATATTGGCAAAAGTCAACATTCAATGGTGTCCGTCAGATCCTCTATCATCAAGATGCTTCCCATGACCCCGAATTGCGTCCTGGCCCTGGTAATGAGCCCCCTTACTTGAGGTCATACAAAGGTATTATACAATTATTTGGCCTTACATTAGTACCATCATGATACGTATTCTCAATATGCTAACAATTGTACATGGCATACCTTAACATACACTGAAAGCTCCACCCCCCCTTTCAAGGATCTTGTCTAGAGAGAGCATCCTTACCAATAAGCGAGTATTAACTCAACATCTATCGTGTTACATTACAAGTTATGGTAAGAATAAACTGATACTACCATACGTATGCATTCTCCTCATTGAATGCTCTGATACGGAGGTTACCCAGGCCCATACAGGCCAAAATATATCTGTCAATTGTGTGATAAGGCCGTGCAATGGGGACAACGTGGTGTTCGTTGTGACAAACTGCCTTGGGTGGTATCATGTAGACTGCATGAGCATGCACACAGAGTTATGATGATCTTAACTACACAAGGGGATGTGGATTTGTTATGCCTGTGGGATACCAAACTATTCTCAGCACATTGTTACTGATAGTTCTATTGAACATCTCATAGTTGTCACAGCTTCAGCCTCTATGACTGACGAAAATGCGCAGTTGGCTCACCTAAAGCGGCCCTCATCACCCAAACAATTAATATGAAATGCTACCAAAAGAAATGTGCTAGCATGGCCCACTGCGTGTGTTGGTTATCAATGTCAAGGACTCAATTCAAAAAAAAATCCTTGGCGACAGGATTGAGACACACCAACCCCAGGTTATCATAGGAACAGAATCATGGCTCGATTCTGGAATTTTGAGTCGTGAAGTCTTTCCGTCAAACTTTACCGCATTTCGGAAGGATAGACTTGGTAACATCAAGTCGAGGGGGAAGTCTTTGTATTATTGAGAAATGATCTGATAGGTACACATGGGATTGAACTTGACCAGAGTGCGAAATCATCTGGGTTGTGAAATCCAATTGATTGGATGTAAAAGCAATCCTGTTCGGACATTCTATCGTCCACCAGATATGAATGACAAGAAGTTACCTGAAAACCTTCGTCATCTCTTGCAAAGATCAACATACAGAAGGACAACAATAGGTTTGGCGGCGACTTCAACCTTGGTGAGATATTATGGGATTCCCACACCATCAGACAGGGCCCGCCTTCCTATTCACGCGCGTACTTACGCCCCTCGAACGCTTTTTTTCTCACGTTAACTGCTGCTTTCCTTTTGCCTTTCCCTACCCGACATTCCACGCTCTCATTCCGCGATATTCCTCCACTCTCCCAATCACCTTTCCTCCCTCCCCCTTTTTCTATTTCTCTCCTCCGAACTTCACCTTTCCTTTTATCGTCCCCCTTTCTGTTTTTCTCCCCTATCTTCCCTGCCTCAGTTCTCCTTTTTTCCTTTCCTCCCAGTCCTTTTCTCCTCTCGACTCCTCTTTTTTCTTTTCCCCTCATTCCGATCACCCCTTCCCCTCCGCCGCCCCTTCGATGCTCCTTTCTCTCTTTCATTCCACCTAATTAGCTAAAACAGGGTCTCTATTAAGCTCGTCAATAATTGACATTTATTGATGACAGCCTGATAAAAGAACCTACCAGGAAGGACAATATCCTTGACCTATTTTTTACGTCAAACCCCACCTTAGTGGAGCGCGCCATAGTCATTCCTGGTATCAGCGACCACGACGGGATTCCCTCATAGATTTAGCCACCAAACCCAAAAAACTCAACACCCCCAAGCATAACCCAGGATAAGTATTTCTGTATAATAAGGCCAATACCACAGATCTGAAGAAGGACCTTTTGAGATTAAGGGAGAAATTACATCATCTCCCAGTCCAACAAAACAGCCGAGGATCTTGGATTCACCTTCTAGAGGGTAGCCACAAGGCCATGGATAAGAATATACCTTATAAGATGAGCTCTAACCACCACCCAAGGTTCCCTCCCACGAGGATCCCGCACACACTCGTCTGTTAGGAGGAGTGGAGACAAAAACAACGTCATTCAACCCAGCCAAGAAAACGGTAATGAGCATGCTTGAGAAGTTATAAACACTCCGTAAACTGGCTCAGAGGAATCCAGAGTGTCTTATTGGAATCATATTTTTTTAAAGATTACCATCCTTTCATCTTCTAAACAGTTCTGGTCTTTTATTAAGCGTATGAGAAAGACTCTCATGTATTCCAGCATTGAGAAAGGATGGTCGCTTATTCTCTGAAAACAATCAGAAAGATGAGATATGACATGAACAATTCAAATCCGGTGTTTACAGATGAAGACCCCTGGCCATTCTGCAAAGGACAGAGCTACCCTTCAATGCCTTATATCAACAATGAACCCAGATGGTGTTTTAAGTTGCTGAAGGCGCTCGATGAGCACAAGGCCGCTGGGCTCCCGATGTGTGACAACAAAAAAATTTTGAAGGATGGCAGCTGAGGAGATTACCCCTGCTTTGACTTTATTTCAAACAAGTCCTGAGTACTGGTGTGGTTCCATCTGATTGGCTTACAGCAAACATCGCTCCGATCTATAAGAGGGGGAAAGGACAGCACGGCACAACTACGTCCTGGTCACTGACCGCAGTATAGTAAGCCTATTAGAACACATTTTGCACAGTAACTCATACAAGCACTTGACCAGTACCAACCTTATCTGGACAAACAAACATGGATTTCCGCTCTGGACATTCTGCGAAACCCAACTTGATCCAGACAGTACACGACTTGGCTGAAGCCCTCGACAAAAAGATCCAAGTTGCTATTCTTATGACTTTGCCAAAGCGTTTGACACGGTCCCACATAAACGCCTTCTTTATAAGATCAAGAGAGACGGGATAACAAGTTAACCCTTTTTTTTATGCGATCTCAAATGTCCTTACCAAACGGAAACAGCGTGTTGTTGTTAGACGGAGGAATGTTCCGAACTGGGACCATGTGAAGTCTGAGGGCCTCAAGGGACTGTGTTGGGCCCCTTGGTTCTTGATGTTAACATTAAGGACCTGCACCCAATACACATCCAAGGCTAAGTTCGGTATTGCAGATGACTGCGTGCTTGTTACACACCGGCGTAAAGAGAGTGACCACCATCAGCTCCAAACATACTGAACACCTTAAAGAAGTTGGCAGGAACTATGGCAGATGAAATTCAACGTTTCTAAGTGCTTGATTAAATCTCTCTATGCCAAGTCACCCAAAACACTTTACATATACATTAGGTAACTCAATTTTACAGGAAACTAACATCCACATTAATATCTAGGATCGAACTACTAAATGACCTTAAGTGGGGGAATCATGTCCAATCTATTGTGACCAAGGCAAAATAGGCCCTGGGATTCATAGGCAACCTCTACTCCTGCCCGCAGGGACCTAAAATCTACTCGTACAGACTTGGTCCGCCCCCCATTGGAGGATTTCTGCAACAGTGTGGTCCCCTTACACTCAAGAGCTGGTTGAGCAACTTGAAAAGATCCAGAGAAGAGCGTCTCGTTCGTGTGCAATGACTATAGGCAAACAAGCAGTGTAACATCAATGCTTCAAACACTCAACTGGGATACATTAGAACTGAGAAGGGAAAATAGCAGTTTATCCAGTTCCATAAGTAACCATGGGACAGGCTGCCAATCCCATCCAGGAAAGTTTATACGCCCGGTAGACGCCATTCTGTATTCTACATAAACTCGCCTACCAAATACCACCTTCAAAGCAAGACTGCCAAGGTTTTATTCATACCTAGAACTATACGTGAATGGAATGATTCTTCCACCAGATATAGTATTAATTCCGGACCTGAACAAATTCAAAGAAGCTGTCACTCACCATCTTCGCAGCAAAGAAAAGGAAAACTCAAGCAACTAAAACCACCCTTCGCACACCCATATTCTTCTCGTTTGGCTCATTTTTGAGCGTTGAGAATATTGATCCAGATCCAGATCCAGAATCCAGTTCACAAAAATGATCCCACGGGAATGGGTGATCCCGCCGCTGCCGCCAGATGTGATAAACGGGGCCGAGCCTATCGATGTCTGGGATTAACAGTTCACTGGTTATATATCGCAAACTACACTTAGATGTTTCTTTTACAGATATCAGATTGTTTTAATAATCACTCGAGAGAACATGTCATGTGCGTTCATGGTCGCAGACATCTTGGACACAACAATTCTAGATGTTAAAGTCATGGTTTACAAGGATTTTGTATCTTTCTATAAGCTATGTCTAAATCATCAAGTGCAACTATTAACGATCGTCTTACTCAGAAATCCAATATAACTAACATTTTGAAATATCCAAAGGTTACCAATTAATTAGTAATAATCACACTAGATTAAGGTTTCTATATTCAATTATTATAAAAACACCTATGAGGTAGGCGAGTGGTGGCGCTATATACTGGCAATGAGCTGCACAGCCGGCACCGGACATGGCCAAGCAAGCATGTCCCAATTTACTACACTAATATCCTTTACATTTCGTTTTCAAAACTTACCTAATTAACACTTAAAGGCGGATGACCCGATTTAAGGATATGAAGTTTTCATCTTGATAGATTGACCTTCACCCCAAAACCCCATCTGTAAAGTTTCGCACCGATATTTCAATCAGTTTTGCTGTGAGAGCTAAAAACTTGATTTTGTAAGCCCATAGAGTACTGTGTAAAATTAATATTGGTCGACCAAAATGGGGCACATTTTCGCTCATAACTTCCAAACCAATTTTTTTTTTGCCTTACGATTTCACAGGGTGAATGAGAAAAATAGTAGCTTTCTTCTGATACCAAAATGTTGACCACTTCCGGTAAAATCTGGGGCTTTTGGGGACGACGCTATTAGCGATTGGGCCATGGACCGTTAAGTGTACAATAACGCACATGTGATTCAAACATTGTTTTGAGCGATACCTTACTAACAGTAAACATTTATTGCTCTTTTTTCTCTTATAATTGTCTAACTTTTAGATACCCTGAAATCTGCTGACCCGTTAAATTAAATAATTAGGTTGGTTGGATTTTTTCTTATACATAGTAATATACATGTAAATATTATTATCGATGTTAAAAGTAAAATCGATTATCTCATGTGCTAAATTCTGGCGCATTCCCTTGGCTCAAGTTGTGTGGAGTGCGTCTGCGGTGTGAAAGTTAGTGCGAGTATGTGTGTGGGTGTGCGGTGTGTGGGTGACGTGTGTGTGTGTGTGTCTGTGTGTGTCTGTGTGTGTCTGTGTGTGTCTGTGTCTGTGTGCATGTTTATGTGTGTGTGTGCAATTTAGTAATAGGATCAGTTTGTCTCGTAATTGGAAACAACAGACCAGGCAATCTGATTTAAAGTGTGCCCATCTTCACGCCTCGACCTTGAAAGCTCCCTTCCATATAGATATGCCAGCCAGTCCGTCGTCAGATGTTTGTATCGTTTAATATCTATAAAACCAGTTCCCTCTATGAAAAGCGCGCTTCGACATCTTTTTTGAGTTTTTTCTATCTGACACCTCCTGGCTGTTTGCGTTGTCGTCTGTGCTAGATGCTCCTTGCATGGACATGACATGAGTACTATCGACAATCGGCTCTGGTGATGACGCAGGAGAAGCCGTTGAACCGGTTTCTACCTGAAAACAGTCCACAAACATTTGGAACCAAGTTTCCCAAGTTTTTCGAACGTCTTTTTGGAACAAGCAAAAATATAAGAAAATAAAAAGTCCCTGAAGGGAATTGCAAACAACGAATATGTACTGGAAGACGAGGTTAGTTTCTTTAAGTATCGTGAATACGGCGAATACCCAGGTGAGACCCAGAAGTATCGATATTCCCAGCCCTCGTCTAAGTAGGGTCATGTACTCTTCGATCACTTCCTCTTTTGTTTTCCCGCTCGATTGAATCAGTCTCATTGTACCTAATAAGAAAAGTATAGAAATGAAGCTTGACAACCGGTGGAGATATTTCTCGCTCTCGTGCGCGCGCACGCACACAGACACACGGGCACACACACAGTGGCGTAGCCAGGATTTTGTTGACGAGGGGGCACAGATTTATGAATGTACCGACGCGTGTATTGTACCGACAAACAAATTTTTTAACGGCTCGCTACGCTCGCCGGTTGACCCAAATTTTTTTACCGTCGTCTCGAAAATCTTAGACAAATGTACCGACGGACCATTATGTACCGACAAAACATCGCAGTGCCCCCCCCTGGTCCCCCCCTCTGGCTACGCCACTGCACACCCCCCACACAGCATGATTAAATCTTTTAAGCTATTTTATAAACGTTTTACAGAATAGAATAAAATGCTTTCACGTTTACGTTACGGTTCTCACTGAACATTATAAAAAACATTTTAAATAAACGATAACTCTTGCAAACAAAAATAATTGAAATGTCCCAGACAATACAAGACCGATAGGCCGTGATACGTTTGCGATTTAACCATCTTTCCGTGCTACAACGCTGGGGATAACTTACTTCCTTCACTAAAATTTTAAAAATATTATGTAAACCAGGAAAAGTTGTATCCCCAAATGAAAAATTGCACATTATTTAGAAAAATTAATAAAACGTCAACTCAATTTACTTCCAGAATGTCAGTGACCAATATGTACACGTAAACTGAAGCGAACAACAGAGCTAATTATATTCAACAATCAACCTAAAACATTTCGGATCTTTTTCTCATCAGTGTATGCAGGTCCATTGTTACTGCCCACACTGATGAAAAGATTTCAAGCTATCTCAGGTGTTATTACCTCCCCGTATTGAGCTCTAGTATCTGTTCATAACATAAAGGGCAACATACTCACCTCGCTCATGATTTTTAAAACTGTAGGTCGCTGAATACCATTGGCGTTCTTGGTAAATTTAATAGAATATCGGGTTTTAAAGACAATAACTTGTGGATTTAGGTTATGCACAAATTAGGTCAGCCCTTGCCACGGGCCTTTCTTTCATGAATTTTGTCCCTTTACATTTTCTTTTGGAAAAAAAATTATTAATCATATGGTCAAAGTTAATGAAACACACAGTAGCATCTCAAGATTTCTTTTTTCGTGAACGAGGAAAGAACTCACAAGGACATAACATTCGAAATCTGTTCAACTGCGTGCACCACAACAATGGACCAGATGTAAAAGAATGTGAAGTCTGTTCCGGGCCGATTATTGAGTATCATTAGCCCCATTGTTCGCTTGAGCATGTTGAGGTTATGTATATCCATTGGTCACTGATATTCTAGAAATAAATTGAGTTGACATTTTATTCATTTTTCTAAATAATGTGCACCCCTTTCATGTGGGGACAAAGCTTTTCCTGGGTAAAATAATATTGTTTTAATTTTAGTGAAGGAATAAGTAATCCCCAGGTCTGGAGCACGAATATTTAATTAAAAGGCCAACATTGTATCATGTACCATAGCCTACGACATTTAAATGTGCATTTCGTGATTCTGTCACCTTTCTATGTTCACTAGATATCCTTGAGAAAAGATCATTCCAAATAATATTCCGATCGTCCATTTTGATGTTGTGGGAAACAAAAATACAAAATTTTGAGTATTTGGAGAGCAATCGAATCTGCACCTCTATAGGCATTCTTGCAATATCTCATTTTTTTAAAGTCACGGACGAGGCTGTCAATCCCATGCTCCTTTAATGGGGTTCTGTGTGTCACAATCACTGACCTCTACACATGGACAGCAGGTCTGAGTCGCCGATTGAAACAACAGGAAGTTGCTTTTTACCCTTCTCAATGTGGCGGGAAATAAAGCATACACATGCTGGTGCACATATTCCAAACAGATGTTCTATTGTTATACAAAATTCCTTTAAAGGTCCCAGGAAATGAGATGATAAACCTACTCCAAATCCTTTAGGGTACATTCCATTCCAATAAACAGGGCCAGAAAAAAGAATACACTACCAGTGACATCATTAGTGATACTATTGATTTTCAGTCAGTGTCATGAATAGATTCACACCAGTCACCTGGAATTTTCTATTACTCTCTCAAAAATCAATAGCACCCCAATTGATGTCATCACCAACCCAAATATTGAATGCTTTCCAGCTCCTCCTTGTAGACTTGACACAAACCACATCAATTCTATTTGCATTTCCTGGGACCTTTAACTTGGACGATAAAATGAAACCATATTAAGAAGGGCAAAAATGCAACTTCCTGTGTTTTCAATCGGCGACTATTCAACGGTGCGGCAGTCCGCTATCCATGTGAAGATGTCAGTGGTCACAGTGCACAATTGTTACGGAAATATTTTGTTTCATCCACAAATAATGGTGGAATTTTGGTAAAAGTCATACTTTGAAGAAAATTATAAAACCACGACATTTCGTCATTTTTGCCCCATCTATTTCTTCACTTTCAAAATTGAAAATTTGAACTTGACGACGTTTCATATCCTGAGTCAAATCTCCCAGGGAGTCTCCTTTTTGGAAATTCTAAATTGAATCTCGATTAATTGTTATTTTTTTAGTCCAGTAGATATTGTTCAAAAACTATTTCCAAATTTAGACTTATTCTTATTCTTATGATGCTTTGGCAAATGTTTGTAAATATTGTGCTTCAAAACATGTAAGTTAAAAGTACTGAACGTCTTTTGTATAGGAATTCATATGACAGAATGCTTTCAAAATATTAATTGGGTTGAGCAGATTTGTGTATTCAATATTCAATAGCCAGCCATATTGGTAGACAAGATGCATTCTAGGACTACAATACAATCACCTGTCAATGATCCATGTGCAAATGATATATATGGGTTAATTGACAGACACGATAGATGCATTCCATGACTACAATACAATCACATGTCAATGATCTCTGTGCAAATGTTACACATGGATGATTGACAGCTGAATAGCTAGCCATGTTGGTGGACAAGATAGATGCATTCCAGGACTACAATACAATCACATGTCAATGATCTCTGTGCAAATGTTACACATGGATGATTGAAATGTATTGAAGTCCTGGAATGTATGTATCCAGTCCACCAACATGTTACATGCCTAACTGGTAGATTCCATTGTGTCTTAAGGGATTAGAGCGCAACCATCCGTGTATTATCTTGCTCGATCTATAAGAAACACAACGGAATGCCTCGCCCTGGCATAGATAATAGACACCCTTAGTTTTGAAAACGTGGAACGCAAACCTTTCACGTATGACGTAATTCTGACAAATTTCTGTGAAACGTCATAAACGTCATAAACGTTTCACAGAAATTTCGTCAGAATTACGTCATACGTGAAAGGTTTGCGTTCCATGTTTTTCAAAACTAAGGGTGGTCTACTAACTTGGCAGGCAACAAACGTAGAGAGTAATATAACCTTTCTTTCTTACCTGTTCTGTCACACGTAAGTTTATTCATGACGAGCCCAAAGATGACGAAATTTATGACAAGACAGACCATCACTGGTAATATTTGACCATAGATAAAAACATTTCCTGGTTGTATGAAGCAGCTGTAATTGAAGGGTTTAGGTAATTTTGAACTACAGTTAATAAGGAAAGGAGTCAACGTATTAATAAATGAGAGTTGATTTTGATTTGCTTTGTTAGTTTTGTTTGTCTGATTTGACAATATGTGAACTTTGAATGAAAAATATACTATATCAGATATTATCACTTACTACTTTGATTCGTCGTTGTAGTAGTGTTTTCTTGATTGCGGAACACAAAGAAGAGGAACAACAATGAGTAAAGGCCCTCCTTCAATGAAGAAGAAAAGAATCGGAGAGGATTTCAAAACACACCAATCGGATTATTGATTATTGTTTAAATTCTGCGCATACATGTTGGCTGTATCAAATTATTAAGAGGGCAGTCCGTGTCACAATGGATTGAAATGTTTGTGTCATCCTAAATATCAATATAGGACCAAAGTATACATTTTAGGGGAATCAAGCAAACTAAAAACAAGGAAATATTTTAGTAAAGCTCATACTTTTGAAGACAACTTTAAAAATGGCGAATTTCGTTACTTTTTAGCATTTATTTCTATTAACAACTGGAAGTACCGCAAATCGCTTTTTCATACTCACAAAAGAAAAATGCATAAAGTGAGACTTAGTTCAAAATGCTTTTAAAAAATTAGGAAAACTTTCTAAAGATTTGTTTATGATATGAAAACCCCCAAATGGTGAAATGTTATTTTTTGTGTTTTCTTCAAAGGTTTCCCATTGTTTTTGGATTCCTTGAGTCACTCGGTAATGAAAAATATATTCTTTTACTCTGTGAGAGCGCAATGTGGTCTGTACTTTGGGTATTTGGATACAGCTTGTATAAAAAAATATGCATAGTAATCAAACATCTAGCATAACAACCCTGATCATGAACATTTCAAAACTGAAACTCATGCAAAATATAACACTCATAAATTATGTAAAAGAACAGACGCCAAGCTATCGTAGATTCTTAAGTTTTCACGTATTGCTTGACATTTTTAATCAATCTTACGTGAAAACAACATTACTTTTTCCTTAGCAATCGTGTCTACCTGTAAAATAATGCAATGACGGTTGTTTGTTTGAAATCATATGCAGCAACGTTACAGAACTCACCCCAAGCAAAAATTGCAGCTCTTCGAGATTTCACTTTGATGAAAAGAAGAAACTGGACTAAATTGAAGTACATATTGACTGCTTCGACTGACATCCAGCCAACTGAAGTCAATGTGAAGTAATGCAACAGTGCAGCAACGACAATGCAACCTATCTCAGACTCTCCTGGATACTTCTTAATACCAACAGCAAAGATTACATAAAGTAGCATTAATGAGCCGCATAGGTTAAGTAATATCCGTTGATTTGACTTTGTTCTCAGATTTCTGGAATGAACAGGTATCGAACATGTAAGTACAAACAGAAGAAGTACTTTATGATTGGAATATTGAATGAAAAAAGACAAAGCTTATTTGCCATAAACTTATCCCGATCGAATCGGTGTAAGATCGAGGGAAAGAATGCAATAACAGAAAGACATTGAAAGGGGAAAGAGTAAACGTCGATGAGAGTCAATGACCTCTACACATGGATAGCGGGCTGGCGCGGCTGGCGCACCGTTGAATACTAGTAGTCGCCGATTGCACGGGAAGTTGCATTTTGCCCTGCCCAATATGGCTTCACTTAATTGTCAAAGTTAAAGGAATTTTGTATAACAATAGAACATCTGTGTGGAATATGTGCACCAGGTGCAGGCGCGGATCCAGGGAGGGGGCGGAGGGGGCGCCCGCCTCCCGGTAATTCTGCAAAAATCTTGCAAAATCAGCCCATTTTGGACAAGTTTCAGCCTTCAGCCCCCCGGTAATTTTGACGTTTGTCAAATCCTGGATCCGCCCCTGAGGTGTATGCATTATTTCCCGCCATATTGAGAAGGAAAAAAGCAACTCCCTGTGGTTTCAATCGGCGACTCAGACCCGCTATCCATGTGTAGAGGTCAGTGATGAGAGTACACATGAGGACGTCCAAGTTTTGTTTTGTTTGCACTTACTTTGCCAGAAGATACGTAAACACAGTGATAGTCAAAGATATTATTGATATCACCAGCCCGATATAGCTGATCCACGACAAGGCTTTCGCAGTATTTCCATAAGGGTTCTATGTATTCGTAAAATTACAATACAAAGATGTTAATAACCGAGTTTATTTGACCATTGAATTTCAAGTATAATCACAACATGACTTTTATTAACTTCGTGCATGGATCAAATTTTCTAAAATTATTCCTTCAGATACAATTATTGTTGAATATAATAAGACTCTAATATCAAAAAGTAAGGATACGTGAGGTTTAGGCCTTACAAAGTTTCTTACCAACAATACTGCAAAACTTGTGAGGTGATTACAGCGACATGTAACGACACCATTCTCATAAGAATAAGTGATACATCCTTCGTCAGACCATTCATCATCCGAAGGATCAGGAGCTAAGTTCCAGAAAACGCACTCGTAGTTCGACTTGGAATAGTTATCGGAATTAACCTGCAGAAAAAATAATAAAAACATTTTAAAATATTGATAAACAAGTGAAAATATGAAGAACTAAAACATACCGCCTATTTTGTCTTTTGTTTTTAAAGGCGACGACACTTAACACTTTCCTAGGACTTTGGGCAACTTCTAGCCCAGATTCGCTTCAGTGTTTTGTTGGCGTAATGCTTCAATAAAACGCCGATTCACATTTATTAAAGTCTGACTCAGAGATTTCGAAATATTATTTTTTTGTGTGTGTAACAATGAAAAATAGTCAACTAGAACTAAAGATAGTAATCTTAAATGCACAATTCCGAAATTTGAGATGAATCGGATTTTCGTTTTGATGCAGTAAACATTTATGTGTAGTATTACGTCCCATAGGATACTGTTGTATAAACAAAAACCCTCCGGCCATCCGGCTTTGAGACCAACAAAGTAATGTGAAACCTTTTCTATATGAACAGTGATTAGTATATGGACAAGCATTATGTACATGCAAAAAATACGATTTTTGGGGAAATTGAGGGCGCCCTCCTCAGGAAATCTCTGAGTCGGCCTTTAATATTGAAAAATAGATATTTATATTTAGAAATGTGATAAATATAATCAAAATAGTTGGCCTTATTTCCATCAATGCCGTATTAGGTCCTATTGTATTCATATTTTTACATACCTCCATTAAATATGGCAACGTCCTACTTCACATGTATATCCCTTCACATCATATTAGATAGGTCTAAAATATATACTTCTGATTCTATACATTGAATATAGTGCAAACAGGCCTTAGATACTTCTAAATCATAGAATAAAGAACTTCATTGCTTCAACTTAGTAAAGTACTTACCTGAAACGTAGACACTATAGGGTTTTTAGTTTTAAATGTTTGTGTCCCTTCCAGAGTAGCAGCAATGACGAAACCTTCCGCATGTGATGAAAGCTGACGAGACTGAAAAAGTCGGCTGTTCTTATAAGCAATGAAAGTGAATGGAACTAACACGGATGGACCTACAAGAGGAAGATTCCAAATTGCAAATTGATCAATCTCAGAACACAATACAAGAGCATATTTCAAGATTTGTTTTGAAAAGCAATGAACTTTTAATACACCATTTTAATGTCATCATCTTTACCTTTAACGCCTGTGAATCTTCTTATTGCATCACCAGGTAAAAATATAGATGAATTGACATCATCGATGCTATCAATGATAGAAGCTCTGTTGTAATGGATCTGAGCCGCCAAACTTGAATTGCTCGAAATTTCTGTTCCTGAAAATCCAGCTCCGCTTTCAGCAACCGACTGGGCCATGGGGTTGATTGCATATACTGCCAAGTTTGAACCTTCCAGAGTTAGATTTACACTTTGGTTGTGAAAATTGAACAATTGTCTCTCCAAGGCGCGAAGTATACGAGAAGGTGCCGCACTGTAGTTCAACTGAGCCTCGGCAAGTACGTCATCGTCTGCGTTCAATGCATCATCTACTATGTTGAAGACATTGGTCGTTACCTAATGTCGTAAGATGAAAAATTATATTAAAGGTGCAACGAGAGATTTAGAGGCACCAAATATTGTGTCATAATAGTTATTTCAAATAGATTAGACACCTCAATAGATTTTTTATTCTTACCTAGTATTATGCTATAGAAATGTCTTAAAAGAGAGAAAAAAAGGTGATTTTGATTTGCGTATATTTCAATGTAAAGCATAGGCTGGATTTCCTATTTGCTCCTATCCAAATTAGAAATTGCACAATTTTGTACACAGAAACATTTCTCAGCTTAATCCGTTTAGATGGGGAGATTTTTGATGGAAGCTTTACATCAGGGCAAAAATCAGAACTTTCAATTTTTTCGGGACACCTGATATGTGAAATCTCTTGTTGCATCTTTAATGATATGATTATGCTGTTTAAATCACTTTTCAGATTCCAGCTCGGTTTCTGCTCGGTCTGAAGTAACCTTTATTCGCTAGGACGTGGGTAAATGCTGCAAATTTTGAGGTCATCGCGTGCATTACAATGGTTTGAAAACTAACACTCGCATTTGTTTCCCCCGATTTGTTTTTGCGTTACTTGCAGAATCTGAAGAGCGAAGTCAGGAGTATATACCCTTGCGTTACGTGCAACAATTATTTTCAATGACATCATATCATAATGATATTTGGCATCCACGTGGTGTTAGGTTAATCTCCAATGTATCTTGCAATTTAAGCAAATCAAATCAACAGTATAATACAATT
This sequence comes from Ophioderma brevispina, assembly GCA_023653785.1. Classification (NCBI taxonomy): domain Eukaryota; kingdom Metazoa; phylum Echinodermata; class Ophiuroidea; order Amphilepidida; family Ophiodermatidae; genus Ophioderma; species Ophioderma brevispina. The sequence goes on along the minus strand of JAMKCH010003585.1, from coordinate 48,132 downwards.
CAAGATGTTGGTCTACTTATCAAAATATTCAACAACAACAACAAAAAATCGACGTATTAAACAAGATATTTTTAGTCTGATATTTTACCCTTACACAGGAATGAACATGCAGCACAACTTTTAATTGCCATGTTGTCAGCCATCAAGGATCAAAAACTTATTGCGCATTAAAATCTAGTACATGTACTGTAATATTCATGCATTCCGTAATTTCAGAACGTCTAAGGCTTCAGCAAAGCAGCAAAGCTATATAGGCTTATATATATATATATATATATATATCTATATATATATCTATATATATATATATAGCAAGTATAAGCAACGTAAAAATCTATCATAGGCCTCGCGGCTGGTGACTTACGCAGACCGAATCATAAGGAGCGTCCTAAGAATTGAGGCAAGCCGTAATTAAGCAAAAACAAACGTAACTAATGGAAGGGCTTCCCACTACATTTTAGGAGAACCTACCTAAAATTAGCAAAACAATAAGCAAGCAAAGAATAAAAGCATGGTGAATTACGCATATTAACAAAGGCGAGCTACCTAAGCATTAAGCAAATAGCAAGCATTGAATAAAAGCATGGGTGAATACGCATATTGACAATTAAGGCGAGCTACCTAAGCATTAAGCAAAATAAGCTAAAGCTGAAGCCTTACACATCGCTAAATATATATTAGTATTATTAAATATTTGCTAGTAGCCAGCTTGGACTCACACGAGGTACGTGAGCCTCCTCACAAGGGAAGTGCCTGAGAGAGTTAACTGATTAAAATGAAATATTCAGTATCAGTTCTGTAAATCTGAAGTGGAGCTTCTAAATCAAAATATATAAGAATATAATATTATTTAATAAGTTTCAGCTTAATATAATACATAATGCTAATAATGAAACTTATTTATTTTATTTACCAAATCACACTCGCACACCACAATATCCTCCCATCGAGATACTAAATTAACATCTCCCGACCAGTACTATATTGGGAGAGGTGGGTGGGCAAAGAAATTTTTGATGCCTCTTCGGTCGAAGGCTGACAGTGATGTGAAGAGAAATGATAATCCAAATAAAAGCGACATAAAGGCGCGTTGCCATTGGACAGATAACCAAACTGATAAAAGCAAGGCTGTGATTGGCCACAAACCCGTTACTACCATAAACAGAACGATGACTACTGACCTATAGGCCGTTGCTACGTGTGACCTGCACAGAACTAACGTCGACATGGCACGGCATATTTAACTGAGACTACGCAATAGCACCGTGCCATACTGGCGTAATTAAATAATAAATGAGCCAAAAACATTTCCTGACAGGGTAAATTCGTTCCTCGTTGACTTCGCATTCGGAAAACGGTATTATGCATATCTTTTATTTTTGGACGATTCCGTTCATTCTAAGCGGCTGTGTGCGTTACCCATGAAAATTAAACAATTTTTATGTGGTGAGCATTGAGGCTTATAATTTTAAAAAGACATTTTCTAACGAATAAAAAAAAATCACAAAATGGACATTAACTTTGAACAATCAAAATACACAAACTACAAAGACAATAACCACAATGAAACGAATAAGTAGGTTATTATACTAAAGTACAGCCATCACAGAGCTATCTTTATTGCTAGAATGGGCAGGGTGGTGAACAAAAATAAGATGTGCTGTCGATGGATCCCATTTTGTTCCAACTTTTGGTCGATTGTAACCGATACACACAACATAATGCATTGTTCCGATGCATCTTATTCATATTACACACATGCACATAGCAGTTATAGTAATTGTTAGTGCATCGTTCAGAGAGAGAGGGAGCGAAGAAAGATTTCAGCTTTGTGATTCCATTCATATGCCCATATAGAACCCTTTGCCTGGACTTTGGGTCACTTCTGACCCAGATTCACTTCAGTGGTTCCATTGTTTTAGGCCAGTCAACTGGAACTCTTTCTCAAAATTAGCGAGACATAGCAATTTTGACCGCAGATTGCCCTAGATTTTCTAGCCAGAGTGTATCGCCACGAGGCCGTATATCAATGAAACTGCAACCCGATATCAGCTCATGTGCCCACACTTGTTTACCGACGGGAGGTCAGTGATTGCTTATCTTTATCCCTAAACTCCCTGGTGTGTGAAGCCCATGAATGTGCCTAGCACGAGTCCATGTTAAGTGATTTAACTCTTTCAAAGCCTTTTGATTTCAAATAATTTGCAAATAGTTTTGTCCCCGTCAACGGGGTGGCCGGATACACCTCACACTCAGCAATACTGCTGTGTGAGGATTTTGAGCAAAAGATAATTATTGACAGGATGCCCTTCCTGACGCCAATCCACAGTTTTCAGCGGTGGGCCTAGCCTTTGGGCAACTATGCCCACACCATACAAGGCAGCATGTGCTGGATGGCCGCCAAGCTCTCCAGAGCTGACACCCTTGTAAGTAGATCTTCTTTTTCATTCTACCAGGGTAACCAGCTACCCTCCTCATCAGATTTCCTTAGAAAATCGATGGGGTGACGGTTTAGCCGCCGACAACCCAGCCCTGGGCAGGTAGTACTGGTTACCAGGATACCAGTAGCAGGTCCTCAAAGGAAACCTGACCTGACCAATGACCTGAGTACTGATAAAAATTATCGGGACAGCGTTGTGTATATTGGTTACCTGTTACCAACGATCAACGATGTTGCTACTAATATCTTCAATTCAAATACAAAGGTCACATATTGAAATTACACAGTGCATCTTTAACCTATAATTAATCCTTCATCACGAAAAGCGTGTTAGGATCACTGAAATGCTATGAAAACGTTATGCGAACAAATATATACTCACATTCATGGAATCTGAATTATTTGCAGCGATGTCAGTTAACAAAGAAGCGATGTAGTCCAATTCTTTTGCAGTTATATTACCCCTGATGCTCATTACATAGTCAAGATACGAAGCCATACTAGTAATGGTATTCTGTTACAAATGGAAACTGTAATGGCTTAGCACTTTAATTTGAAATCCTTTTTTCATATGTTAAAGGTGCGTGTTCCGATCGTCTTTGGGACCCCCCCCCCCCCCCCCCCCCGATTTACCCGGAAGTAGTATCGATTTTGATATCAGATGAAAGGCCGTATCTCGTTGTCGTCCTGAAATTTGAGCCCTCAAATGCATTTCATTCCCAAGATATAAACAAAAAGCCGCCGTTTTAGTTGGTTAACCATCAATATTAGCACAGTATTCAATAGGGCTTTGCAACATGCATTATTGCGTCTACCATCAAAACAGCAAGTTTGTTTCCCACGGTACTTGATGGGGTGTATGTGCAAGTGCCAGGCTCTCATATCAAGTAGAGAACACAATACACATAAATCGGAACAAGCACCTTTAAGTAAAAGTGGTACGTTTTGTTTTAGTGCTGCAAAGTTAAAGGCTGACTCAGAGATTTCCCGGTGAGGGCGCACTCATTTTTCAAAACAAATCGTGTTTTTGCATATACATAATGCTTGTCCATATACTAATCACTATGTGAAATAACTAAGCTCAAATCGAGGTCCTTCATATAGAAAATCAGAACTTTGTTATAAAATTCCGGATCCGGAAATTTGTAAAACACGGTATCCTATGGCACTGTTATACTGTGCATAAATGTTTACTGCATGAAAACGACAAATCCGATTCATCTCTAACTTTGGAATTAAGCATTTTAGGTAACTATCTTTAGTTCTAGATGACTATTTTTAATTACTACAACCTACACCCAAAAAATTAGATTTCAAAATCTCTGAGTCAGCCTTTAAGTAGTGTGTGCTTTTGTTCATATAGACTTTACTCTGGTGTGTAATATGTAAACGAGAAATTTGATAGGTTTCCTTGTAAACTGGATTCTATTTTTTAAGAATTGATTGTTAGTATAAAAAAAACTAAATTAAGCAGAAAACGCTTACTTACAGCCCTCTGATTTGCAAGTTTGGCCATATTTATTAACATATTGGGTCTTGTCAATATTTACATCTGGTACAAACAAAGGGAAACACCGGTTGTTTATATATCTGTTATAAAGTGCATTGTATTACATGGTTTAGTGGGTAGGTTCATTGAAAAGCATAATGGAAATAATGTTAAGTTACCTTGTCTAAGAAACACAGCGCACGCACAGAATTGTTTGGTAATCACACAACAATAAATGCTACTCGGTATTATACAAAAATCCATCGTTCTTAAAGGGGAGTTGTTACCCTAGTGCTTTGTTTTTACTCGAATTTGTATGATTTTTTGCACCAATTTACAAACATCAAAACTGTGTTCTATCGTTACAACAAAGGTTATCCAATTCAGACCAATAACGGTTCTACCTTCAGCGCAGTCGAAAGTATAACCCAAGATTATCTTGAACCATGATGTTGTTCGGTGGCCGGTGGCGTCACACAGTCACGTGTGTTTTGTGCCTTAAGGCACAGCCAATCCCAGCGCCTATCCTTCGCAGCTTTTCCAGTGGTGTGTTTTGTTCCTCACAATGCGTTGATCCGTCAAATGTGCAGATGATGTTTGTTGTTGTGTTAGGTGACCTCTTAAAAACTTCATTCATGTGATCGGTACAAAATGCGACTGGACTATCGCCGATATTGGCAAAAACAAAATCCAGTAAATCATAAATTTATACTGCTTTCTTTGGTTGAATTCGCCGTTTACGTTAACATCGAGGATCGTCGTTGGATCGGTCGTTTTTGTGTGTCACACTATGGAGTTTACACTATTGGGAACTGATTCCGCGAAGAAAGGTAAAATGTTTCGTAGCAGTATGCATCTCCGTTTTTAAACTGGTCGAACATCGCTAATTCGGTGATCTATGTGTGGATTTTTCGGAGAATCGGAGCTGTTTTTGGACGAATACGTTTTAAGTTTAATTGGCCATGCAATTCTGCGTGCTTTTAAGCAACTTCAGCGTGGTGCTGGATTCGAGTTTCATTGTGGTCCGGGATAAAGTGTGATTGTTGTGTGATCAAGGAGCTACCAATTCTCTAATCTACTCTAAAGCTACTCTATTCGTACACGCATTTATGATATGATATAGGGTCTATCTTTACATTCATCGGGTTGGACGGTCACTATTAGGACTACTACTGGTCTGTTGTTCAAGAGCAAGTGTGCGAACTAAGAAGTGTATGTATTAGAGGACGGCTACCGTGAGATGAGAACAGTACCAGCGTCATCGATGTGGTGGGATAAGACAGTCCGTTGGCTTGGTTTCAGTGGTCCAGTTTAGGATCAGTGAAGGAATTCATATGTCCAAGAGTAACGTCTTTCATATTGTTAAGGATTGTGTTTTATAGATCTTCGGGGTAGTTAATTGGTTGCAGTTTGAAGGTAAGCTCATTGTTATTTGCGTCAGACAACATGCTTCATCGCATCAATCTAGTAGCTGCGGCTGTATTGGTTGTTTGTTAGTGTTGAAATACTCTGGAGAGTTTAGCATCGATAATTGTTGCGTTTATGTAGGATTGAATTATCTTGAGAGGTATCAAGCGATATAAAGGGAAGAAGTGTCGAGAGTTGGTGCCGGAGTCGTTCGGTAGTGAGTTTTTAGTAGAGTTGGTTAGCGAGTAGTATATTATTTTTCATTCTCATTGTTGTTGTGTGTATATCGTTATTGTTTAGCATAATAGTGAATGGTGTGTACGATAAACTATTAATATTGGTCTGTTCTACACCATATCTAATCTTTCAGTGACTTGTGTGGGCTAGTGTTACTTTCTCAATGTTGAAGCGTGTTTGTGATATATGTTGTTTGGTGTTGCTTGGTTTTGTTTTCTTTTATCCAGAAAATCCATCTTTTTCTTTTTTCTTTTCAGGCTTGCCGGCTAATCATCCTATTAATTTTTAGGTATTTCCAGGCAGTGGGAGTTTACATTCAAGGCCTATGGAATTTTATAATGTAGGCACTTTATTGTATAATATTTATTGTGTTTTTTTTTTCATATTTTTCAAAGTAGGTAAGTTTGTAATTATGTTTGTGGGTTTTGGCATCGCTTTAATGTTACTATTTTTTTGTATCTTGAAGGTTTTGTTCTGTTGTTATTCTGATTTTGTAAGTGTGCAATTAATTACATGTGGGTTCCTAATACATTCTATGTTGGTATAGCCTAATTGTGCTTATTTGAGTTTTTATTGTAATAGTTTAAGGTAATCTTTGGTGTTTTTTTGGGTGTCTGCAAAACGGTTTGGTTTAATTATTTTATTGGTTTCAGTCATTGGTTTTGAGTGCTTATCGTATTGTTTATTATTCTTTGTTCTGTGCATCGTTGTGTGGTTGATCCTACGGTTGGTGTCTTGCAGCAGTGGTTCATTTACTATTTTAGGGTATATTGTGTAGTTGTTGTTTCAATATGGGTTGTGATTTGTATATATGTGTGTAAGTGTCTTAACCCGTTGGCTATTGTTGTGAATTAATATCTGCATTGCCTCCTTGGCAAGAGAACCCAGGTCCCCAACTGTCGACTGCATTGCCATAAGGGGTTATAGAGGTCACATTTAAAGGCCAAAGGGACAGTGGCCAACGAAGGCAGGGATTTTTTTCAAGTGTTGGCTATTAACACAATATTTTTTCCTTGTCGTAGATTTCATCCCAAATTAACACTCGCTTTCTTAAGTGTTGGTGGATTATGATTGGTCTGTCCATAATTGTACTTGTTAACCTAGGTTCTGCCTTAATATGTATGGTTTGAATAGTTTGGTATAAGTTCTTGGGTGGTGTCCGTCGGGTGTGGGTTGGTGGGTGGTACGGTATGGTCTCAGTTATGTTACCTCGTTTTTTGTCAGTGGTGCTTCTTGTTATTCTTTTATGTTATTGTGGTGTTCATGTTTAACCGGATGTGCTGTGGTAGGGTGTTTGGTATCTGGTGCAACTATCGTGTGGCATTTTACGTTGTGGAACGTTATAAGCCTATGTGTGAGCTCTCTAAATGTCGCGGTGTGTTTTCCAACTGGTTATGAGAAATCAGTCTGCTTGTCACAATCAACCTCTGTTGTTTTGGGTTTTGTTACCGATGGTGTTGATCGAAGGTTATGTTTTTACACGTGATCCTCGGTGTACTTGTTAGTGCGTATACCGTGGTTATGAAGTGGTTGTTCATTTTTGGAATGTGTATTAGGTTATTTATATAACCATTTTAAATATTGCTTTTATGTTAAGTGGTTCAATTTAAAATTATGTTGTTAAGTTTGGACTGTTGTTTGTTAGAATGAGGCTTGTAAGCTATCGATGTTCCCACTTGCTTATGTCAGAATTATTTAAAAGGTTACATGCAGTTTTTCCTTCCTTAAGACAAGATGTTGTACGTACAAGGTGGTTTGGTTTGTGGTATGCGTATATGTTTGTTAAGTTAAGGACGGGAGGTCGTGCGTATTTTTTGGCGAATGGTTGAGCGTGTTAGTTGATCCAATGAGTTATTCATTTGTGCGTTTTATCATTAGGAGTTAGCTTTTTGCGTTACGTGTGCCCGGTTGTGTTTGCCAAGTTGGTGTGGAGCTGGAAGTGTGTGTGGGTGTATGATATATTTATTGCTTTATTGTTTGTGTTATTAAATTATTTTTTGCTTACTCTATTCTTTTTGTTTTTGCCTTTATATTTGTATTAGAAAAACATTTTGGCCAAGATTTTCTTAAAGGGGACGACTGCCAGTGTGATGTTGTCGAACGGGGTGTAAAGTTCAACGAGTGTGTATCTGCTGTCCAACTTGTGGTGGAATAGGATCTTTGCAAAGAAGATGTTTCGAACCTTAAGTTCCCGTTCGACTGGCGGATTTTTATAGAACCTTGGAAGTCCTATTCACTTTCAGCGTTTTAAGTCACTTACAGTCATCTTGTGATTCGGGCTATAATAAGTGATAATATTGTCCCTCAAGGATTCAATGTCAGGAGTTTTAGTAGAGAGTGCGGATTCTTCAAATTTATGATAACTGTGCTGATGATGCGTGTGAATCATCCACTCACGTCCATCACTCCTTGCGAAGTGCCAGATCTTCATGGACTGCGAACATAACTTTAAATTTTGCATCGACTGTTTATTTTGGATAGCCGGGTCCCGTTCGATGGTTAATAAATCTCCTTCTCAAACCTGCTTAGCTTGCCAAGAACTTTCGCACGAACCAGAAAAAGAAAATTTCGGCATGCTGACCTTCATGATACGCAAAACTGTCAGCTTTGTGTTCGTTCTGTGTCAACGCAACATTAACTTGGTGCAATACTGTTTGCAGTCATAAACATGTTGGTTTGAACGTTAAGTCGTTAACAAAAACCTCATGGAGAATAACGTAATACCATCAGTTGCTTAGTACAGTACCCGGTTGTGAAAGTAATCAAATTTCGGCAAAAGCAGTCATAGTCCGGGCTCCATAGACGGCCAACGGTAATAAAGCGTGAAACTTAATGTTGCGTGAAGAGTCAAACTGAATCGTTTGCCCTATTGTACACACTTGTTCCGGGACTGTGAGCCCGGAGGACCATATCTCCTGCACTTCGGCTTTAGGATATTATTTGAGCTATGACATGTACATGTAGTTGCTAATTTTCTTCAGTTTCGGCGCTGGGTGTGAACTCTCGTTGTTAAATACACCACTGAATTGCCTTGGTACACGTGAACTAATTTTACAATTGTTTTGCTTTCACCAGTTATCCACTTTTTATACCATAGTTTTTGTTAGTTGTAAAGATACGGAGTTCCTAAAGGAAACCGGTGTCATGAAACTTCAGTGCATGTGACCGAGGTCCTACAACCCATCTGCCTTTGTGTTCTATGTGAGTGCTTGGTACGAATCATTGTTTCCCAAATGGCCCGTTCTTCTACAAAGGTCAGTGTGTTTCCGTACTATGTTGCTTAAGTAGGCTAGGAAACTCTTCATGGGGGACACCCAGTTCTTTACAACGGGACGCAAGGCTTCGGTGAATAAAATTGGGTTGTACCCATATCACTTGTCGTGAAATCGTTGTCAACGGGAAAAAATTTGTCCCAACAAATTGTTTCTGTTAATGTGTGTTGTGTTACCCCCAAGTTCAAGCTGTTGCTTGAGGTCTGTTAACTGCCGCAAAGACCCCCCTCTTTCCATCGGGGGGGGGGGGGGTTAGCAAGTTACTTTCATAGTAATTGTTTGGCAGAGTTTTGCAAGGAGGGAGTTTGGCATGCGTCAATCATTCACTTAATTTTGGGCAAGCTTTTGGCTTACATTTTTCATAAGCATTATACATTCTACTGGTTTATCTCGGGAATGCACCTTAAGATTTTGAGGTTTTAAAAACCCTCCATGATAAATTATTCATTAATACTAATGAATTCCACAGGTGTTTATCACGGTAAGAAATGGCCGTAAGGTTGAGAGGTCTTTACCTTCCTATAAATTCCCATGTAATTATACTGATATAGTCCACACGGTGTTCATTCACGGGAGAAGATAGCATTCAGACATTTTCTCTGGGTTATTCGGGATTGTCAGGTTATGAGGTCAGGTACCCTCCTAATAATTGTCATATTAATTCTGGGTATCCACGGTGTGTTTCTCACGGGATACGTTAAAAGTTAATTATTCATGAAATTTGACTACTTAGAGTACAGCATCATGGAGGGGGGGGGAGCGTCAAAATTGCCTTCCTATGCGTTGGATGTTTAACATACATATTCATATTTGACAATTATTTCTTGAAAGTCACTATATTATATAGCCTAACTACATATTAATATACGAATTTATTTAATCTAATTTTTCTACTGCGCGTCTGACGGGAAATGATTAAGGTTTATGAACTCTCATGTGCTCGTTTCGATTTTAATGACGAACCTTATTATGAAAGTTTGTTAAGGTGTCATTGTTAATTGCTTTATTTTATAGTCGAGCATAGAGTTAGCTACAGATGCTTCCTATTGACCGGATTTAGTGGTCAAGTACCGGTCCCTATATGTACACAAATGAGATAGAGTTAGGCCCTACATATGATTCCTATGCAACGGATAGTGGTCAATATACTCGTCCATATATGTACGCAAATGATGAGCAAAATGAGCAATTATATATATGCTAATACATTCAATTAACGATTCTCACGGAGACGGCGGATCACGCCCTCCACCTCAGCCTTTGTTGTCCCTCGTCTGTCAGGCCATGGTGTTCAGATAATAACGGTTATACCTTACAGCGCAGTCGAAGTATTAACCCAAGATTATCTGAACCATGCATGTTTTTCGTTGGCCGGTGGGCGTCACACAGTACGTGTTGTTTGTAGTGCCTTAAGGACAGCCATCAGCGCTATCCATTTCGCAGCTTTCGATTGGTGGGGTTTTTGTCCTCACAAAATGCGTTGATCCGTCGAAACTGTGCAGATGTTGTTTGTTGTGTGTAGGTTTCACTCTAAAAACTTCATTCATGGATGCGTAAAAACCCACCCTCCTCTCATGACAGTTTTTTCGAACTTTTGTTTCAGTTTATCCTCAATTGGCTTTTTTAGCTTTGGTTTAGTTTTTGCTGCTCAAATATACAATTTGTTTAGTTAAATATTGCTCTCACTAGTTTGCGAATAGCCTTTTTAATTTGACTAAATCAGTATCCTTTTTATTCTAGTATAATTCCAAAATGTCATCTCTGCAGGCGATTTTGTAAGGGCCCATCCTTTCAATTTTCTGTGTTCATAACTTCTGTGTTCACAAGCTCATTTCAGTTTTAGGGCCGATTTCCTATTTTTGGCTTTAATGTTAGCCATTACCATTCCAGTTGCAAGTACCCCTTGTAATTAGTAGCAGTTTTGGCAAGGAGGTCTGCTTCATGCAGTCAATTTTTCACACTTAATTTTGGGCAGCTTTGGGCTTACATTTTTCATAAGGCATATACATTCTACTGGGTATTCTCGGGAATGCACTAAGATTAGAGGGTTTTAAACCCTCCTGATAAATTTCATTAATTACTAATGATATTCATCGGTGTTTATCACGGATAAGAAGGCCTTAAGGTGAGGTTCTTTACCCTCCTGATAAAATTACTTCATTAATACTAATGGATAGTCCACGGTTGTCATCAGGGATCAGAGAGGCATTCAGACATTTCCTCTGGGTGAGTCAGAGGACTTGTCAAGTTAGAGGTCATACCCTTCTACTAATTCATATTAATTCTGGGTATCCAAGGTTGTTCTCACGGGATACGTTAAAAGTTAAATTATTCAGGAAATGGAAACTACTAGATACAGATCTGGAGTTAGCGCTGAATGTGAAATGCGTCCTATGCTCTGGATAGTGAACAACATTATTCATAATTGAAATTATTTCTGAAGTCACCTTCTATATAGCTACCTATACATTTATAATATTACGACTTTTATCATCTAATTTTTCTACTGCGATTCTCGCGGGAAAAAAGATTAAGGTATTAGAACTCTCATTGCTCGTTTCGAGTCTTAATGCGACATATTATGAAAATTTGTTAAGTGTCATTGTTAATTGTTAATTTTTAGTCGAGCATAGAGTAAGCCACATATGCTTCCTATGAACCGGATAGTGGTCAAAATACCCGTCCATATATGTACACAAATGAGCATAGAGTTAAGCCAACATATTGGTTCCTATGCACCGGATAGTGGTCAATCTACCCGTCCATATATGTACGCAACCAATGATGAGCAAATGAGCAATTCTATATATGCTCCTTATACATTCAATAAACGATCACACGAACGGCGGATCCACGCCCTCCACCTCAGCCTTTTGTTGTCCCTCGTCTTTCATGCATGTGTTCAGATAATCCTTAGTTGTATTTTTTTGCAGATTTAAAACAGCTATTTGACCATTTACAAGTCACAAAAACCACATAGTCTTAACGGCGGGAATTTTTGAAGCACATTACCACGCTGTCACGGCGCAAGGCGCAGCATCGCTTCGCACGGGGAAATTTTACGCGTAATGAAGCGTGCGGTGTGTTAATGTAATTTGCGAAAACGCATCTTGGAAAAAAAACGAAAAATACTATTTGAAAAATGTAAACAAAGCGCTAATTTAGACATGAGGAAAATTTCAATTTCTTCTGATTTATGATAGTTGAAGGGACAAAGAGGGTTTGATTCAATAGTGAATGAAAAGATGTATTTTTCATCACTTGCACCAACATTACTTCAATTTTGAAGTTCCAAAGATAAAGTTATGTGAGTAGAAGAACAGCTTGAAATGGCGTGAAAAGTCACTTTTTACTAAAACACGGATTTTACTCAATGTTCAATTTTCGCCAAAATTTGGCAAATTTTCAGGGAACAATGGATGACTCCAAAAAATACTAAGTAAAAGCTAAGGTTTACGGCAGACGATAGCAATCGTCTTCTCTAGGGACGGTGTTTCTTCAATTTTTCATTTTTTTTCGATTTATTAACTAAAGATATTCTCCAAATATATACTCAAAATTTTGGAAGGAAAAGAAAGGTATAAAAATCACCTTTTTTGACATTTTTCCTTATATTCGAAAAAAAGTGAAGCTCGTATTTTTAAAAAGGAAACAAATCGGTCCCTAGTACAAATTTGTCTTGTTATAAAATAACATAAGAAATCATGAAAAATTCAAATTGTTTTTGTTTGCGTCTGCAAATTTTGGGGCAAAATCATGGTTTGTTTTAGTATTTTCCTCAAAATACGCAAAAGTTTTACATTAATCTGCTGCCAGCCATTGCGTTCATCGTCCAATTTTCGTTCTAGAAAAGGTATACTGTTACATACAATAATCAAATATTTGCAAAGTTACAAACCAAAATAGATTACTCGGAATAATCAAGGTTCCACTGCCCTTAAGTGTCATTTCAACGATCCGTAACCCTGCTGGCACTGGTTATTACGAATTTACCACAACAAATAAAACCTATGCCGAAAATGCCAGTTGATTTCTGATACTCTGTTGAAACTCTATTTTTATATTGCCAACTTGCCGTGTTTGTTTTCATCCTAATTTTTCCGGGCATTTAATACAATAAGCCTCTATATACATGTAGTTTTGTTGTCTTCGTTCGTTTGGGGTTTATAGTTTGGAGGTAGGCTCTATGACTATGAGTACATGCCACAATGTGGCTTTGTTACAAAATTTGAAGGCGCCCTTCCCATGAAATCTTCACATTTAAAAAACTTGTACAAAAAAGCGTATTTTTCAGAAAAGCCACCAAACTGAAAAAACAAAACTTGCCCGAAAACCACTTAACATTTACGCAAAAACCTAACCAGTTGGGAGCAAAATGCCGAAATTGAATATAAATTCTCTCTACCCACACAACCCCCGCCCGATTTAAAAGTTCTGACGCAGCCACACCCTATCATGCCTATTTTGCGCATTATTCATATAGCAATAATATGACCGGAGGAAAGTTTAATTTGTGAAAATTACAAGCTATACATGTCGACTTATATAACATTTTACACAGTTTTAATGAGGGTTCCCTATAGTAAAAATGCTGGGTTTTGTTTTTTGTTTCCTTTACGTTTTCGCTGTTTTGCTTTTTGGAAGTTAGACTACCACTTCCCCAATTGTTCCTGCAATTACGTAAATACCAACTAACGTTATTTACCAAACTGAAAAAAATACGGCTAATCCAGATAGCAATTATCACCTTTTACAAGCACATCTCACTCTAGACATCGAAGGACAGGTGGTCACAAAAGTTCCTTTGTTGGTGTTCTCAATGTAAAATATGGTTCCGGATTTTGGCCTCTGCTGAATTCTACGCAGACAATTCAAACAAAACATTGAAATACGCTTGGGTCGCTGAATCGAACTATAACTTCTTGAAAATCAACCGAGCCGCTAGAAACTAGCGAACGGACTTTGCTGAGCCGTGTCGAGAATTGTTCCACACGTCGATATGATGAGATCTTCCATAGGTTCTTCAGTGTACTTGCCATATGCTGCAAGTTTATTAAACTGTTCCAGTACTGATGCCTTTCAAAAACGTTACCAAGATTTAGCTTGAAATCCATTAGGTTAGGCTGTGCCGTCAGCGTCATATTCAGGAATAACACTGTTGATTGTCACCTTATCAACCTGGACAGCTTCAAATTGGAAAGAATAAAAATCGTCTTTGAATGTAAACATCTGTTTACCATGTCAATATAGTGATTTAACGAAAAGGACATCTCTTCGACTTTTATATGCAACACCCCGTATGCGGAAAAACATCCACTTCATTCGTTTTCAATATGTAAATAAAAGATGGATTTTAATTAAACTTTGGAAAAAAGGGATTGCCACAGAGATATGATTGGAAAATGACTATTTCTGGGTATGGATCTGCTAATTCAATATGACGTGACTTCAAACAACGCGATAATTAGTAATATCGTACTACAGTCCCAGGTCAGCTCAGACCTGAAATTGAGCTTGTAAAGTAAAATATAAGTTTGGGATTTTTAGTAACTTACTTAGTTTTAAGCGTGCTTATAAATAATATGAAATACTAAATTCATGCTCGTCTCGCTCACAGGGTTCTACCCAAAGTTTCCAAATGGTATACAAGTTACATTGTTTTAAATAAAGTTTACCTTGGTTGGAGATTTGAAACCAGCATGCAGTGTAAACAATGCCATGAATCAATAAGATGCACACGTGAGATCCCATTTTGTAATTTTCTACTGGTCGGTTATGACACAACAAATTTAGAACTGTAAAGTACTGTCAATACTATGGCTAATGTTTGAATTTGTCATGACCTATTCCCCACAATCACGCCTCACGTTGACAATGGTGAATAAAGCAAATACGCTGGGCAGATGACACAATCTTTGTAGTGCGCTGAACCTCACCAAATCAAACCTTTACCGCCCCCAATCGACTGATTGTAAAAATATTACTATGCCGGTGACGAATATGCAGATTGGTAAACTTGAACAATTATTTGACGTAATGTACCACAAAGGTTAGTCTTAGGAAGCCTTAAACCACATTGCATTTGATGAAATTCCTACTCTATTTACAATGTATATCTTCCTCCGATTCATTTGGCATAGTAATTTGTCAATACTCATATAGGTGTCTATCCTCGGCAACTACACCGCCCACTTAATGTGTTATACATTTGTATTTGTTCTGGCCCGAATTTGTTTCCTTTCAAAATCCCATTTCATTTGACGGAAAAAGTTTAAAACTATTCAAACTTTTCTTTTGTTATTCCGTTACATAATATTCATGGAAACCCAGAGAGTATATCAGCTGAAAAATACACAAAGGGTGTTATTGTCTGATTGCGGACCAAGATTCAATCTCTATATTGCTGTCGGTCAATCCTGTACAAACAAAAACTAGAAGGAAAATAAGGTTGTGTTAAAAAATATGAAGTAATGGCGCCAGTCATGTTACTTCACCTTGCATCAATGAACAAAAAGTCAATGGTCACGAGTCTTCCTATATGTTATTTCCAACATAGAGTGAAGATTGCTTAAAGTAGGTCAAAGGTTATAAAATTAGTTGTACAAGGCAAATTTATGAACACCATTTTAAAAGATGCATTTCGCGCTTCTCTGACCTTATTTGGGTTTATTGGTCACTAGATATCCCTGAGAAAAGGATATTTCCAAATTTCAGTTGATTCTGACGAAGACGTTTGCTGGTTATGAGCAAATGGTGTATCTATCTATCAAACGGACGAAGCCGAGATGCTGGTTCACCATGTAGCGCCAAATGTCCCGTTTCATTAAGTTGGGGATGTCAGATTGATCTTGCTGGATGTCTCGTGCAATAACATCAATGTAGTTAAAGGGCGAAGACCCCATTTGGACATGGTAACTTCCAACATGTGACGTCTGCATGTGACCACTTGATCAATGCACGATGCCGGACTCGTGCAAATCGTGCACGGCGTTTGGCAAGAGAAGATGGAAAATGGAGGGATCCCATATATCTGTGGCTTTGGTTTGTGCTCACCCAGGATATGTTTTGTACTCGCAATAAGAAGCTTGGTGAGGTGCCATCCAGTCTTCCTGTACTCTTTCTTCATGGTCCAGGTCTCAGATCCATTATAACAGGATACTATCTACAAGGCCCTATAAAGATGTCCGCTTGATGAATTGGACATACCGATGGCCATAAGTGGTGTGTAGTTTATTGCAGGCATTCCAAGCTGTCCTTGGCGTGACAGGAAGTCTTTCTTAATGTCGGCAACATAGACCCTAGATATTTGAAGTCCTTGAACTCTTTCTTTGAGTTGGCTACCATCTGTTGTGCAGATAGGTTGATGATCATTTCCTCATGATAGTCATATACAGTCTTCTTGCATTTAGATGTAGGCCACTTTGTCTGCAGTATTCTTAAGTGATGTTAGTAGATTCTTGTGCACAACATATCAGATCAGCTGTTAGAGCTATATAATCATGCGTAGTCAGGTATGTGAGATACTGACTTTGTTGACGTCTAGAACGCTTGGGTTTGCTGGTGAGTCCTTTGTCGTTAATTGAGGTCAAGACTCTGTCTGAGATGTAATCAACCAAGGATAAAAAGAGATAGGGAGCAAGAGTATCTCCTTGGAGGATTCAAGTAGTTGTTAGGAACTCCTTGTGGGCCCATCCATGGTCTGCACCAAAGCTATATGGGTTATCATACATGATGCAATTGCCTTGACAGTCTCATTGGGACCCCGTAGTTGGCGAGAATCTGCTGCAAAAGCCTTGGAAAAAATCACAAACACAATTGAAGTTTTCTTTGGAAATTCTCAACTCTTCTCTGATCCTTCTGAGGGCAAGTGTCTGAGGTAGTGTTGATCAGCCTTTGCGAAAACCGTTCTGGTTCCGTCGGAGAATGGGATCTATGTGGTGGGTGATTCTGTTGAGCAGCATGGAGTTGTAGATCTTAGAGGCCAGTGGATGATCAGTGGTGATCCTCTGTAGGTTGGGGTTGGTGGAGGTCGCCTTTCTTTGGTCGAGGAATGATGAATGATGTTGAAAAGGCAGCGGGTTTGTTTCCCATGTAGTGTTGTTACCAAATTCTAACAGTTATCATGGAATAATGGATTCTTCCAGACTCTGCAGGAATGTGGTCGGGACCAGGTGTCTGGTGTTGTTCAGTTTCTCAGGAGATCTGAAGCTCCTCTTAGTGGAAAGGTCAGTCTGGGGGGCAGGGCTGTTGTATCTTGTGATGAAAAAAGATTCATCAAAGGTAGTGTTTTCTGAACTGGCTTGCCAAGTAGAGAACTAAAGTGGGAAACCACATTCAAGGCGCTCTTCAGTTGTTTCACTTTGATTATTATAGGTGGGGGGAATTCTGATCGCGTCAGCTCCCCAAGGCCTCCCAGACAGCAGCATGCTTGTTTCAAGATTAGGGCGTCAGTGCTTCAGCCTTGGACTTAAAACATGCTCCTCAAGCACCACATTGTAAGAATCATCAAGTGCAGCTTTAACAGCATCAAGGTTCTGCTTTGAGATTCTGGTGGATTTAGTGCGGTGCTTCTTGGCTGCAGAATTCAGTTTTCTCTGGCTTTGATGACTGTCATTTGAGGCAAAGGAGTGTCTTCTTCTTCTTCTAGGTAGCATCTCCAATGCCTTTCTTTGTTGGTGAAGTGAGGACATCATATACTGAGCCGGAGTTCTGTCTCAAGCTCATCAACAAGAGTGTTGAACCTGATATGTACTGATCCAGTATACTGCTACAAAGCTTTGTATCCCCCACTATCTTCATCCAGTCAAGTGTTGTAAGGGATCTATGGGAGGGGGTTTACTCTGACGATAACTTATGGCCTCCTAGCTGAACGAGACAATTTGTGACATGGGTATAACAGCCTTCAAAATGTGTTTGTGGCTCCGGGGTATCATAGGCTACTAAAGTTGTAATTTCTGTTCGTTTACGGTGCAGAAAATAAAAATTACGATTTTCTTCCAGAGTAGATCGAATTGCCATAGATTGGCCACACACACTAGACTTTAGACCAACGGTTCAGATGATATAAAAAATCTCAACTTGTATGAAGTGAGTCGGGAGGGAGGGGGGCGAGGCGGTTGAATCACGAAATGAGTCTTTAAAGAGAAACTGGCAAATTGAAAAATGGGGCGCCCTCAAGAGTTTCAAAATTGATATTTTGCATGGTTGTCCAAGTGTACATTAGCCGTCACCAGTTTGTCGACAGCCCATTTAGCAAACCCAAAGGGCTGGACCTTGGTGGGATGAGCATGGGTCAACCTCAATAGACAGAACTCGGCATGGCCGTACAAACCACTCCTTCACAAGATCGGCGTGGAGCTTTCTCCAAACTGCGATTGTGGAGAGTCAATTAAACCATTAGCCACATCATAGATGCCTGTGCGGTGTATAGGTCCCCAAGAGGAATCCTAGGCCTGATCAACCTGGACTGTTGAGTTATAAACGGGTCCGAGCGCATAAACGTAAGAGGATATCCTGACAGAAAGTAGGAGACTTGGTAGAGAAAACTCGGTTGACACACAGCATATTAGGTTGCCCTTCTCATTTCATGATTTAATTTAATTCGCCATAAGTAAAAGCAATTGTTCATCATTCATTGTTGATTCCAATATGATTGAGTAAATTTAAAATCACAGCTCCCTTCATAATATGTCCATTCTTCACAAATTAAAAAAAAACTGAAGTTCAAATCTCTTTGCGGACATAAATATACCGCAATCATCCAATCAGATCGCACGCTGAATTTAAATTCAAGGCAAGCCCGATCTAGATGGAGAGATCTTCTACTCTGATTTTGGACTTGCACGAATGAACGAACGAACGAACGAACCTGAAATGATTAAGCCCAAATCAGCGCCCTTATGGGTAAACAGAACTATTTTATAATAAAATCACGCCGGAGTGATTTTATTCAGCAGACGAGAAATCAAGAACACCACTTTGTAGAACTGTGTGAGGTATAGTGCTTGACCAAAGTGACATTTTATGATCCTGTGTATGTGTAAGGTGTAGCAATGGCCACAGAAATGGGCTTGTAAGATTTTGTGAAATATAGTAACTGACAGGACATTTAGGGTTTGCTGTTTTGCAAAATAATCAAACCTGAAGATACTATCTTTGTGTGAAAAAACACCATTTATACGGTGGATGTACTGGAAAATATGGAGAAAACATAAATTCACAGGTTGCCTTTTGGAAAAATTAACCATTTTGAAAATAATTACCTGTAAGCGCTATTGAAAATGTTATATAATGTTGTGACATACCCCATTGTAAAATACTAGCATTGTAAACTGTATTTGCACATCTGACCAGAATAAATGATAAGGCCAAATAAAAAAATGTTTGTCTCAGAAGATCGCGCGCATTGTTTTTATTTTTTTCACCTGATTAATATTATTTTCAGAAAAAGGAAAGTTGCAATAAAAACGCATTTCGCATTAGCATGGTTTACAAGTACACATGTATGCTGACGACACCCAGCTGTATCTTTTGACTTGGATAATTCTTCTGATGAAATTGCCGCTGGTTCTAGAATTGAATTGTGTATTAAGGATATTAAATCATGGATGACAGCTAATAGGGCGCTTGCACGGCAGGTCAATAGGTTATCTTGGCCAGACCTGCTCCAGAACAACCCAAGCATGCAGAGAATACAAAGGAATCGCCTGCAGAAATAACTGAAATGTTCAGGTGAACCAGGTGCATGCATTGTATTCTTCGCATCCTTGGATGATCTGGAGGGCAAACAAAGTCCATTCAACATAATTTACCTTCCGTGAAAAGGCCCTATAAATTGAAATTAAATGATAACAAAACTGAACTAATAATTTTTCCTCTAAATATCATCAAACCTACCACTGACAGTCTTCAAATTGCTTCCTGCAACATTGGTGCTTCTGCTAATGCTCGTAATCTTGGAATCATATTTGACAACTGTACATACACTCTATCCATGGATGACCACATTAAAATGTGTGCAAATCCACTTACTTCCAGATTAGGAACATTAGCCAGATCCGTAAAGTGCTTGATGATGATTCTGCAGCGACACTCGTTCACGCCTTAGTCACGTCACGCCTTGATAATGGTAATGCTCTATTGTATGGGATCACTGAGCGGCAACTTAGTAAACTTCAACAAGCTCAAAATTCTACTGTACGTATGCTCACAAAGACAAGAAAATTTGAACATATTTCACCTGTTTTACAAGTCTGCACTGGTTGCCAATTCGGTATCGCATCCATTTTAAACTCCTCCTCCTCACCTGGAAAGCTCTCCATGACATGGCACCTTCTTATATCAGCAAGCTTCTCAAACCACACATTCCATCACGTCACCTTAGATCGTCAGATAAACATTTTCTTTCTGTTCCTCGAACTTCATCTTCATATGGCGACCGGGCCTTTTATGCATCTGCTCCTAGACTCTGGAACTCACTTCCTTCAGAACTCAGATTTTATAATTCACTTGAGACTTTCAAGAAGAGTTTAAAAACTCACCTGTTTAAGATTGCCTATGACAATTAAATCGCTGTTTTTCTTTGTAACTGTTTGCTTTTCATGTATTTTGTTTGTTTTTATGTTTGCGCCTCGGAATAGATTTTCTAGATAGATGGCACATTATAAATGTCTTATTAATATTATTACGATTATTATTATTATTTTCCAAACTAAAAAAAACGCTTTTTTGAAATTTCTTCTGAGACAAACTTGTTTTTTTGTTATTTGACCTAATACTCTTTGCTTATTTGGTACATGCACTTGGTCTGTTATAAGAACATGGGATGTGTCCTTACTCACTGTGACCCTAACTAGTGTAAATAAATACATAATTGCCGGCATACTGATTGACCAGACAAAGCTATGATTTTAGACTGCAAATGCAAATGTCTCTAAAAGCCAGCATTATATATACAACACCGTCACAGCAGCTTAGACAGCATACTTTCAGACGCAGCCACACTTTAGTTTATTTACACTAATTCGGACCAAAACCACACAAAATACCTCAAAACACAATTGCACTGAAAAATTAAAAAATCCATTCCCATAGAAAACTTTAACAATGTCATTACTTGCAAACTGTGATTCTCACAAGAATTGGGAATACATGAGAGAGTAGTCCACATTTTAGTGGCTTTAATACTAGACAGGAACTTCGATACTCGATTCGAAGAGCCTATCTATTGATAGGCTAAAAAATGGTTTCAAATTGTTTGTCTTGATACAAGGAATAAATTAGTCAATGTTTGACATCTACAAAGCCAAGTTAACTTGTGACAGAAGCTCAAAGTTCAAACACATATGTGGCCCTTTGGATTTGTTTCATTGGCAATTGAAAGAAGACCAGAAAAATAACATACCCCAAAACAGATAGGGCCATTAATAAGAGGCTAAGGACATCCAGGTAAATTGTAGGCTAACTTTTAAGTTTACCTTAACTTCGATCAACAAATGTGACATGAAATTATATTACAGACTCGTACTCATTAATATTTTAATATCACAAGACGAGTCCTTAAAAAGGACAATCTTCTACATTTGAAGTACACAAACTTGTGAAATGATACAACAAAATGAGTTTTGTAACACATTTTTAGAGACTTTTTAGTTTAATTTTTTGTCACAATTACATCAAGCAACAGCTTTATTTCACATAAATTTGCTATTGTAATGAATACTATGCCAGGCATCAATCATAATGATCAACCTTTAATATGAACAAATGACATTCACATTCGCGCTACTTTTTGTGGTACATCTGTTTTTTATATTGAAGTAGAAATCACATTGCATGGAACACAAGCTACAGTTTATCACGATTGCCCTTTTAAATGGAACTTCTTGTCCAATGCAAAGACCAAATCACTATTGTGTAGTAATATCTGTCATACATTGCAGTACAAAAGCTGTGCCTGTTTACCACATATGAATATTACTCTGCTTAATGAATTAGTTCTATGCTATTAGTATTAAAATATACATGCAAACAATGTAATTGTTTACCACAATTGTATAGCAAAACATTGGAAGTATTATTTTAGATATAAATAGAGGTGGGCTATAGAGGGTCACATTTGGGTCATATTTTCAGATCACTTCGAACATAGGTTAGAATGATGACTTTAATGATGCTTATTCCATCTTCAAAGAAAAAAGTGCGAAAACCAGAGTGCCCCAACGAAAAATCCAAAATGGCCACCAAATTGGCCAAAAATCATAGTTTTTACCAGAATTTGATAAGCTTTTGTTTAATCACCTTCATTTTTGTGGCAATACCAATGTTTTGGCCTGCAAGAAATCATTCTATGCAACTTATATCTCACCATGACTTTTCGTTTTCTCGATATGGCAGTTTTAGCTTAAAATTGGACTGCGAAGGCGCTTTCCCAAAAAGTGCATATCATATCAAAAGTTTAAAATTTTAACTGGTGGGCTATCATCAGAATTATTGATTCATCATTTTCTGAAGATTAGAGCCCTGTAAAGCTTACCATTTTCCCGTGGCATCAGTTTAAAAATTGACTAAAACACTCTCATTGGAATATACAGGGGTCAACGAACTTTCTTACGTGTGGGTTGCAATGCAGGCCATTTTTATGACATTAAAAAACCTACAGTTTTAAGGGTTGGTACATTTACTGCACCCACTTTGTCTGCTCCACAGTATTACATGCACTTTATTCCGTAAAGGCTGCTGAATTCGACTGGGAGCAGGCAAAGTGGGTGCAGTAAATGTACCAACCCCAGTTTTAAAACCGCAAACACAACGCAAGTCATTTTTTCAGGAAGTGTTCATAATAAAACTCTCTTCAACTTTTCGAATGTTAAAATCACCATTATCAATCGGATGTGCATTTTATGGGAAAGCGCCCTCAGAGCTCAATTTTAAGCAAAAACGGCATTTTTAAGAAAAGGCTATGGTGAGATGAAAGTTGAATAGCATGATTCCTAACCCCCCAAAACGTGGGTATTGCCACCAAAATTAATCAAATTGAACAAAAAATAAGTGCGTTATGGTCAAAATTTGATTTTTGACAATTTGGCGGCCATTTTGGATTTTTCGATGGGGTACCCTGGTTTTCGCACTTTTTTAATTTTTTTCTTCGAAAGTGAGATGAGGGTGATTAAAGTCATCAAATGAGCCTGTGTTCGAAGTGATCTGAAACATTGACCTTCTTTAGCCCCACCTCTAATATAAATGGGCTATAAAAGCCATTCTACAATGAAATTTGTCCAGCAAAACTTAGCAATCTGACTCAACCAATCAGAAAACTGTAACATATACTGCTATCACACAAAGCTTGGGGAGGAATAGTCTCATTTCTGACCCTGGTACACTGTAAAAAAATACTGTAAATTTTACAGTAAAATCCTGGCAGCAATTCTGCCAGCAAATTACCGTAAAATTTACAGTATACTGTAAAAATTAATGTAATCAAAACGCTTAAAAACATATTTGGTGAGTTATTACAGAGATTGTGAATGTGTGGAGAATAAAAAAGCACTGACGGACACGCTAACTTAGTACGCCTATCCACAATTTTTTACATTGCATATACTGTAAAATTTACAGTTTGTTGTAAAATGTATTACATCAAACTGTAAAATATACAGTAAATTTGAATGAAAACCTGTATAGTAAAAGCTATATTTTTACGGGGTTTTGTTGGCAGAATTGCTGCCAGTATTTTCCTGTAAAATTTACAGTATTTTTCCCTGTATATTTTAGTATACTTAATGGTATAATTGAAAAATTCATAGTAGTGTATAATGATGTTGTTACTCATTAAATTTTGAATAAAGTCTTCACTTTAATTTGGTCATAATAGGCCTTGAAAATTGGACATAAAATTTTACAGTATTTTCCTGTATTTCCAAATTACAGTCAAATACTGTAATTTTTAAAGCTTTTTTACAGTATTTTCCTGTAAATTGCACTGTAATTTTTTACAGTGTATAAGCAGGGTATCTATACTATCACTGACCATGGTCATGGAAATATGAGACTCCTACACTCAAGGAGTAGTATTCCATATTAAAGGACAAATTTAAACTATTTGGAAACTCGGTCTTCACGATCATTCTTCTTCTTTACTCCTTATTACCACTGCACGGAGTACAAACGCTGAAAATTCGTGAAAATCGATGAAAAGTCATTTTCAGCGTCTATTTTAGCAATTTTAGATTTAAGTGATTTTTTACGGAATTTATTTCATAATGTAAAATGTTACAAGCCCATTACACGAACACTATGGTATGGTCTGAATAAGATGTTGCATCTTTAAACAAATATTAATTAAAGGTGGTGACCCGATCATGATCCGATTTTTCAAATGCTTTTTACATCACGTGCAAGCATATATATCACAAAAAATATCAGATTACAAATTTTGAGTTGAATCGGTCATGCCGTTTGGATAAGTAATTTGAAGTAAAAACGTATGTACTATAGGACTGTGTGTTAATAAATGTCGTATACCACATTGATTTATTGATACCACAATAAATGTTTTATTCATAACATCAAAAGGAAACTTTTCCTGGGCCTAAATTTCATTGGTTAATAATGAGAAAAATATAAACTTTCTCCTGCATACCAAAATCTCATTTTGATGGAGGAAAGTGGGGGCGATGTCGGGTGTCGTCGGATCACCCACCTTTAATCAATTCCCAAGTCCCAATTAACTGTACAGATTTTACCACATTTTACAAGATCCATTGAAGAGATTTTTTTGTACTATTGTTTTTAGACACTTTTCTATATATATGCACTGAAATCAAAATTAGTTTGTTACAATTTTAGGGCCAAATCATATACTCCTCTATTACAAACTATTTTGCTTCCAAGTGATTGAATGAATAACTGCAATTTGAACTTTAATTAATTTGAAATTAAAGCTACTATCAGCGATTTCTTCAAAATGTAAACAAATCGCGCCACCTATTTTTCATCAAAGTCCATTTCTACACTGTTGCATTGGAAATTCTTGTAGTAAAGACCCCTCCCTGTAAGTGGCTAAGCGTATAACACTCTCAAGAAATGATGATTTTTATGCTTTATTTACTAATAAAAGTCGGGATCCGATTTTTTTAGGTATAGAAGCAGGCGTAAATGACATCTTCAAAAATGCTTAAGTGTCTGTTTTTCACAAAGAACAGTATAAGGTGTTGATATGACATAACACGAGCAATTTAGAGACAAAATGGGCATTTGTAACTTAGCCAATCAACACAAATGACGATTTTTTTTCTTGCAGTAGCACAAGTGTCATTTTTCTTGTATATTGGCTATTTTAAATGTGTTTTTTTTTTCACGTATTGAGAACAGGTCCCGCAAGGGGTATAATCTCACTGCATATTAGTCCCATTAGGGGTATATTTTCACCTAAACTGGTCTCATTAGGGGCCGGGTTTTAACTGAAAATTGGTCTCGTTAGGGGTCACTTTCAGAACCCTTGGAACGAACATGGGTACCCCCCCCCCCCCGTTTTTTTTTTTTTTTTTTTTTTTTTTTTTTTTTTTTTTTTTTTTACCAATTTTCCCCCTGTTGAAATACCACTTCCCTGCTCAAGGATGCTAGGCAAGGATCACAAAGTTCCATTATCAAGATTTAAAATCAGCAGGTCCATATTGCCTCCTATTATAGTAGTGCAAGAAAGTTTTTTTTTTGCCTAAAAAATTGCAACACTTCTAAATTGTCACAGAGTAATGTGTCAAAAGTCTAGAAAAATCAACAATGGGGAATATGTAAAAAATAGGGGTAAATTTTGTAGCTTTTGTACAGGGGTCAAAAGTGAACAGGTCTATATTAAGCCCTTTCACAATCTCAGATTCAAGATGCATTGTGGGTAATATCCGACGATCTTTTTGTAGATAAACAAAACGAGGCTACTCTACAATTTAAATGTGGTGAACTTAGACGTTTTCACAAAAATTACTTAAACTCTGGTTTTTAAACAGGTTTATCTTTTTCATGTTGTTAATGTCATATTCAACTGCATTTATTTAATAACTGTCATGAAGGAATTGAGACCGCATAGTTCATAAAACCCAAGTAAGAGATATTTTTGTGAAAACGGTAAAGTTCACCACATTGAAATTATAAGTAGCCTCGTTTTTGTTTATCTACAAAAAGATCGTCGGATATTACCCACAATGCATCTTGAATCTGAGATTGTGAAAGGGCTTATTGTCTTGAAATCTGCATGCACCAACGTATTCATCTGGTCATGAGGATTAAAAAAGGTATACTTTGCCATACGGTCATTAGTTTCAGGGTTATAGGCTCATAATGGTTCAAGGTCATCCTGGGGTAATTCTTTCAGAGTGCTCCGATTTTGATGAAACTAGTCTCACATTGTTTTTCTGGTCATATCTTATAACAGAAAATGCATATTCGCTCTGCATTTGACAATTTAGTTAAATATTAATGACCCTTAGACCACTGTTACATTTTGACCTCTAATTACGTGACCAAATGGTGAAATGAGTGCAAGTATTATATTTCCAGGTCCTTTGGGAATATAGGCCTATGGACTATACGAAGCATTTGGGACCATTTTGAAAAGAATCGGAGAGCATTCTGAAAATGTTACCCAAGGATGACCTTGCACACATGCCCTATAACTATTAAAGTATAACCCACAGATAGGGTAAACTCTACCTTTGTAATCCTTAGGACATGGCCAAATGTTGGCATAGATTTCATGCTACCAATTACCGGTTAACAATTTACACCTACTGTAGATTTCCCCTGTACAAAACCTTGCCTCCCTGCAACACATGTCCCCGTTACGATAGTCTGTTATAAATTATGTCTATCATCATTTCTATAAGTATAGCCAACACCAAAATTGTTCTGGTGCAAGTATTTTGAGGTCAAACAAGGATTTTATTTGAATTTCTTGCACTCTAGAAACAATTGAAAAAACTTTGTGCAGACTCTTTTGCAAGTCCAGGGGACTATAATATTGGATCTCCACGATCACCGAATTGCTACAGATATAATATACCAATACCGAATACATTAACAAAGTGTCAGTGACAGGGCGATTGGTGTCGAGAAACGAGAAACAAGAAACCCAATTACCAAGTCCCTCACTACCTGTTCTTGCACCGCATGCGCAAACATTTTTTTCGGCGATAAATGATGTCCAATGAAAGAGCCAGAAGTCAAACTTTCAGCAAATCATTACGATGATACCCGGGGTTAACCTAGCTCGTTTGTATAAAACACCTAATTAAATTCAGCTATTTGAACGTTTTGTGTTACAGCATATATTACAATTCTCAAATTTTAATAAAACTGGGAATTGTAAGAAATAAATCATATGTAATTATACTGTATATATGAAAACGCACTTTAACACCTCAGAATATATCTTTCAGATGTGAACTCAAGTGCGTCTGTGCATAGAAATTATATCATCTAACAAAACTACTAACGTTCTTCGGGTGGGTTTTTGAAAATCCGTATTCTTCAATGCGGGATTATTCATTAATTTACAAAAGTTATATTGATTAGCTTTATGTCTATGGTTTTATATAACGTTATGAGAGATTGGCTTCAAGGACACTAAGCAAACGACAGGGCAGGCGCCAATGAAGTTTAAATCTTTCATTTTCCTTTTCTTTCGAAAAGACGTATGTTTCGAATGAGTGGAATCCCAAAAACAATAGCTCATAATGTGAGATGAGCGTTAGTCCATGGGGAAATTTAAAGGTGCAGTTCGTGATTCTAACCCCTTCTGTTTGTTTATGTTCCCTAGATATCCTTGAGAAAAGATTATTCCCAAAGTCCAGTTGATTCGATCTGGCTTTGGGTGTTATGAGCAAAAATGTTTCATATCCACAATCTCCCACATGTAAAAAAGTTTTAATTTACAGACTTTACTTTTAAATTACGGTAAATCCCAATTATTAATATTACACGCTTTATTGAACTATACCTAACATAAAATTACAATTTGGAAGCATAATAATAAAAAATTGTAAATAAACAGGGCTAGAAAATAATTACTTACACATTTAAAAAAAGGTTTAGTATTTATACACTCGACAGTTACTAAATTTTCCGTACTATTACGTCTTTGTACATGACTTGTTTTTAATGTAAGAATATGAACTATGAAATAGTTTTACCTATAAAATATGTAAATAACGTCGTACGTCAATGGTTAAATCGTCGTCCCTACCGTCATAAACCCCTGCCACATCCTTTTCCCTCTCCTTTTTCCAATCGTTTTGCAAAAACATCGTTTGTTTTGTTGTTTGTCGTGTCGTTTGTTGCGGCCCTCCTCTCTTTTTGTCCTCTCGTTAGTTTCCTCCCCCGTAGTCCCCCTCGGCCGAGGTGTGGCACTCCTGCTGTCACCCGAGCTTATCTGATGGCTCGCGCCGCAGCCGTGTATCAATGTGGGTATTGTGTATGTGTTAGTTTTTTTTCTTTTTTTGCGGTTCTGGCTGTCGGCCTTGTCAGTCTTTCTCCTGTGTTTTTTTCCCCATTCCTCCCTCTCTTCATTTCTCCCCCTTCTCTTCCATGTGTCCTGGACCTTTTTTCTCGCTGTTGTCCAGTTCTCATTGTCATTCCTCTCATGTCAACCCTAGTGCTTTTTGTTTTACCGGGAATTCGGATTTTTGCAACGATTTTAAACATTCAGACTGTGTTCTATCGTTACCAACAAAGGTTATTCACTGCAACAATCCTGAGCTGATTTTTTTGGCCGATTTTAAAAAACTATTGACAATTTAAAGTCACACAAACGCATGGTCTTAACGGCGGGAATTTAAGCACACTACACGCCGCCAGGCGCAAGGCGCACCACGCGTTCGCGCGGTAAGATTTACTGCGCAATGAAGCGTGCGCGTGTTTATTGTACTTTGCGCGAAAGCCATCTCGGAAAAACGAAAAATAATATTTGAAAAGTACCACAAAGCCGTAATTTAGACCAGAAGAAATTTCATTGTTCTGACTTTCTGGAGGGAGGAGTTAGAGACAAAGAATGTTGATTCCAATAGTGCATAAACATAAAGATGTTTTCCATATTCACGTGCACAAACATAGCAATTGAGTTCAAAGATAAAAGTATTTAAGAAGAGACAGCTTGAAATAGCGTGAATGATGAGGGTCCCCTTTTTTACTAAAACACGGATTTCTCAATGTTCAATTTTTTCGCATAAATTTGGCAAATTTTCAGACAAAGATAAACTCCAAAAATACCGAAGTAAAGGTAAGGTTTAACTTTCCAAGATAGCAGTCGGTCTAGCTCTAGGAACGGTTTCACCAATTTTTATTTTTCAATTCTAACTAAAGATATTCTCCAATATATACTCAAAAATTTGGAAAAGAAAAGGTAAAAATCCACACTTTTTTGACATGTTCATTATATTTCGAAAAAGTAGCTCTATTTTAAGAAAAATGAAAAAACAAAAACGTCCCTAGACCAAATTTGTCTTTGTTTCTAAAAATTAACATAGAAAATCATGAAAACTCAACT
Organism: Ophioderma brevispina; assembly: GCA_023653785.1. Taxonomy (NCBI): domain Eukaryota; kingdom Metazoa; phylum Echinodermata; class Ophiuroidea; order Amphilepidida; family Ophiodermatidae; genus Ophioderma; species Ophioderma brevispina. Next base: position 18,751 of record JAMKCH010003585.1, on the reverse strand, counting down.
TGGTTTGGTTATGCGGGTCTGGAAAAATTTTGGGCGCGGAAATCCGGTTTTTTAGTATTTTTCAAAATACGGAAAGGTTGTACATTAATATGATGCCACCATCGGGTTTCATAGTCCAATTTCTTTCAGAAATGTATACTTTTTACTACATAATTAAAATATTTGCAAGTTACAAACCAAAAAAGATACGCAGAATCTCAGGGTTGACACTGCTCCTAAAGGAACCCGTACAACGAATAATTTATTAAGCAATATTACCTTCTTAAAATCATTATTTACCACATATCGAAGTGGTTCATAGAAAAACGGAGTATATAACCTAACAATGAATTAAAACCATCTAGTGACCATTGCTATTGAAAAATCGCGCTAGTGTATAACGCGTTATGTGCGATACGACCGGCAAGTTTAGGTCATATTGCCATAGGATACACATTATCAAAGAGAATCATGTGTGAAAGTGTATGACGCTACTGTGCCGTCAGTATCGCATTATAACACAAATACTTCCCATATACAGTACCGCGAATTTCAAATAGCGCATGTCAGACAAAATGATTAAATTCGTTTTTGGTTCGTAATAATGCCGTTATTCCATGAAACCACTCCATTATGTGTTTCACTACTTGTTTTTATAGGCGATATTGTGTAGTTGATTCTTATTAAGGTTCTCCTTTAAGGCCCCCTGGTTCGAATACTATGTAAGGTACATGTATTACGTTTACTTATGCGATGATTAAGTAATCGGTGACTTAGAATGTTTACATTACCATATAAAACAAAGTCTATAGTGGTTTAAGATTTTCACTTTCCCTGGTTTATTTTTGGCCCTTTGTCTCAAAATTGTTTGCCTCTAAAATACAACTTGTACAAACCACGTCGGTAACGTAAATACAAAAGTTTGTATTTTTTTTTGGGATGCCATAGCTATACAACGCGAAAATTTGGTCAGAGGATGGTAAGAACGTGAAATTATTAATATTGTTTTAAACAGTAAAAAACTAACAATAACGTTGAAGCTGAGCTTTACGCCGTTATTTTACGTTCCCGGCACAATGGTTTCGTTTTTTTACGGCTCCGGTTGTTTTACGTTCTGAACGTTGTGAGTCCCAGCTGCGTCAAACCTGTGTTTTTTTATCAAATTTCTTTTAAAAAGTGCATAGACCACCAGTAGAATTTCTGTCCATTTAGACAGACAATACTAAATCTCGATTTCTTGCAGAGACCATTGAATTTGCACGTCAGATTGGGCACACAACTAATTAGCACACGGTCAGAAGATGATATAAAAAATCTCAACTTTTCTGAGGTGGTAAGTCGGGGGGACGGAGGCTGGATCACCGAAATGCCCCTCTAATTGATGTTTTGGTTTTAGTTTTTTTTTTCATACACAATTTGGAAACCAATGTTCTTTCCACTACGATTTTTCAGTGGTTGTATAACATATAAAAGTGTGTAAATTGTTTTAAATGATACTAACCTGTTCGGTTGATCATAAGGTTTTAAAAAAGTATATAGTTGGCCATATTTACGAACTATTATTTTAGTACAATAGGCTTAAGACAGTTCAAGGTCAGTATTTATAGAAATTTTTTTTTGTGGTCCCGATTTATGAAAATGGTTTTAAATCGTCATTGGGTCCTAACCAATAAGGTTCAAAAAAAATGTATATATATTATGTTTGTCACCTTCCAAAGTTGAGGACGTTTACAAATATGACTAGTGATCTCCCATAGATACTGTGTGTGCTGAACTACGGCCATTAATGCCCTCTTAATTATCATCAAAACGAAAAAAAAGGAAAATGACAATGGTAACCTGTATATTTTCGGTTCTGTACAGTAAGACGAAAACAATGTGACACCACTGATGAATCTTACGTGTTACCACATGGAATTGAAAACCTATTTTCTTGTAACTCTGGGACTATAACCCTCAGGATAGGGCAACTACACCTTATGTAATGCTTGAAAGGTTAGCCCGAACATGATGGTATACATTAAAACACATTTTGCCCCTTTTTTTAATATTTTGACCCCTGTATAAACATTCCCCTAGAATAACCCACGAGAACATTTTAAAAGATGACACCCATAATTTTGAGAATCCGCATACAATTTGATTTAGAAAAACCTGGGCGGTATAGATTGTAATGATTTTTCAACAAAAAAAAACAGTTCCACAGATATATTTATCTGTTTGGGCAACAAATTCCGTTAGGACCTGTGCATGAGGCCGCCTGCAATGCCGGTAAACATGACAGAGATTTCATGACAGAACACGGATATGAAATGGTATCCTATCCCAGATGAGAGAAAAAAACTCTGTTCAAAAGGATTATGATACCAGACCAGTTCAAATGGTTGCCCTATTTAAAAGATCAGGTGTAGAAGACTAGACGTATTACAAGTCGCCGTAATCATGGTCCGGCTTCAACGGTTTAAAGGAATAGGGCAATCGATTTCAGTTGACTCTTTACGCAAAAATTAAGTTTCCCGCTTTATTCCGTTTATGCGAAATGGAGGCCGGACTGTGCTTTCACACCGGGATGCGCAATATTACTAGGATTTCCAGTCCATGTGAGTCAATGAAAACGTTTGTCCAGTTTAGCTTGAATAACAAATATCATTGAAATATTAACGTGAGAATAGCAATACAATCAATTTGATAGCGTGAGACTGGCAGAAACATCGAATTTGATGCGCCTACACTGGTAAAAAATGTCCGTAAATTACGGAGATTTTGGCAGCAGTATTTCCAGTAAATTTTAGGGTAAATTTACAGAAATTCTGTCAATTAACTGAAGTTGACATAATTTACAGAAATTTGTCTCATATTATGGAAAGAAATATGTATTTAACAAAATTCTGTTAAAATGCACATTTTTTCCATAATATTGAGGCAAATGTCTGTAAAATTACGTCAAAGTCGTAAATTGACAGAAATTTCTGTAAATTTACCCAAAAAAATTAAAATGTCTAAATACGGCTGCCAGAAATTCCGTAAATTTACGAAATTTTTTTTTAACAGTGAGTGAACGGGTTACATTTAACAATTTACGCTGAGTCCCGCGTAACTCATAATCTGTGAAAGAATCCACGTATAATTCTTACTTTAAAAAAACAGGTGTATAAAAAAGGTTAGGGGTTAAAATGGACTATTATGGGGTCCAATGGTCATACCTTTTCAAGCGTGTATTTCCAAACCACCTCGTTTGTTTGTCAAAAATATTCGTTTTTCCAATGGAATTTACTTTTAAATGTTCCACCGCATGTTTTACATAGCTAGCATCGCACTTTGTAAAAAAAAATAAATTTTGACAACAATCACCCTTCACTCATTTTGCTTCTATCCATTCCGCTGATTTTGATATAAGCATATTTAAAGCCAAAAACAGCTATCAGAGAGTCAAAATGAAATAAATTTTGGTGGTACGCCTATTTCTTATGCTTAACTATGTTGTTGTAATCTATTCCAATTCTATTTGGCACGTGGCCTACCCTAAGAGGGCCTTTTTAAAAAGCGCTGTCCCAAAATTCCTTAATCAATAAATTATAATCAAATATAAATATTAAATCAAAGTGGAGTTGTTTTTAAATTTTATACGCAACAAGGAAGATAATAATATAATTAAATATAACAGATATTATAGCCCCCTTAGCATAAGAATAATCAAGAGCTCGCTTTACATTAGCCTTTACATTTACAATATAACTAAATAAATCTTAAAGTTCTTAAAGTATATACAATCTTAAAGCTACAATCTTAAAGCTACAACATACATGTAATTAAGTTAATTTGGAAAAAGATGTGTTTTTAATTTTGCTTTGAAATGGTTTAGGTTAGGAGACATACGCATTGTTGCAGGTAACTTGTTCCATAAAAATGGTGCTGAATGGCGGAAAGCTTTGTCACCGTTAGATGTATAGTAGAGACCATATGCGATTCAACCTTGAAAAAATTCTAATTAAAATAACTGTTTGTATATTCTCGTAGGGCTATATGTGAATTATTATGAAAAAAATTGTCCGGCCTTCTGGCAGCTGCGTTCGTCAGATAATTCAAGGTCAAATGTCAATGACCTTTATAAGGCATATCATGGATCATATTTCTCCTTAACCATTTGGTCTAAAAGCACAAATGAGGTGTCTATACCAAGGTTTTTGGGGTCAACAAACACAATTAGCATATAGGAAAAACGATCAAATGCACCCTTCTTGAATTTCAAAATAGTATGCACTATCTGCATGAAATTGTACTTTAAACTTCGTCCCCCTTAACCATTTAAAGGTGTTGGTTAAAACCTCCTTGGATTTCTTAGTACTTTTGATTTTGGTACAGGTGGGTTGGTATAAGTCTCTTCTTTCCATTGATATCAAAAACGTTCCAATAGTCCTCCATTTGACGTCATGGTAATGTTTTAATGAAGTAATAATCATTGGAAACTTGATTTCTCCGATTTTTGCTAAAAATAAGTCAATTTCTATTTTGAGTTAAAAAAATACAGGAATATGTGGTTTTGCTAGGTTTTTTGGGTGATTATGAAAGGAAAATCAAGTTTTGTAACATACACAGGAGGTATTTACGTGCATAAAGCATATATATTTTTGATAGAAGTGAAAAAGAAAAATATTATAAGGTGGCAACCATCCCCTTAATCCAAAGCTGAGTCTTGTCTATCACTACCAAAGGTAAGGTGGCGTGACAGATTTTTTTTGTGTGAAATCAAAATATGGTCCCAAGATTATGCAGCCATTAGGTTTCAAATTTATGTGTTTTAGCTGACTGGATAAAAAACTTGTTGGCAGTGGTAAACACCCCACCTTCCTCCCCAGGAAGACGAAGGCCGGCTACACTGTTAAAAAATTTCCCATAAATTTACGGAAATTTCTGGCAGCAGAACTTAAAGGTAAATTACAGAATTTCTGTCAATTAACGGAACTTTGACAGTAATTTTACAGAAATTTGTCTCATATTATGGAAAAATGTGTATTTTAACAGATTTTTCCGTAATTTTAAAATTCAGGAAATCTTTGAAATATTTCCGTAAATTAACATTTTTTATGTGTTTTGTTTTTTATTTTTTATTGTTTTCTAAAACAGATTTTCCGTAAATTTTGGTACCTGGTAAGAGGTCCTCCCGCCGACGCGTTCGTCCCAGAGTGCACCACCCATGTTCCGAACCTGATGCATTTCTGCAGACTGTACACTGAGGTGGGACTTTCTGAACAGGCTGCCATGCTCACTGTTCTGGCAAATTCACTGGAGCATCATAGGATTTCCATGCATGATGTGCCGACAGAGAGTTCGATCCATGCAATTTCTGAGACCGTAGACCAGGTTGGCAATTTGCTCAAGGGAGTCTTTCAGGAGTGGGTTTAACTTAGTGTCCTGACTGTCCGAGGTTTCTTTTTTACCGAACAACCACAGTGTTATATAGCCTCAATTTTTGTGATTAAAATATTAATTTGATTTTCAATTTTATTTGTGAAAAGATTTCTCACGGGAAAAGTACTTTGTTTATGATAAAAAAGAGAGCAGGGGATTCCCAAGTGCTATATTGAGCTCACACCTGTTATTTACAAGTAGATAGATTGCACAATAGGGGAAATGGGAATTCCCCAAGATGTTAACTTAGAAACTGAGTCAACTTGTTTATGCTTTGAGATCAAAACATGTTGCAAAATCTGGGGATTCCCCATGATGTTATAAATGTGAAGTGATGCAATGTAGATGATGTAATTTATGTAAAATCTGATTTGACAGTGCTAAGTTATGTTTATGCATGATGAGGATGTTATGATTATTGTTAGAAAGGGGAATCTAGCTGTGAGAAGTTAAATACTTGTCACTGAAAGACTCAGGGGCCAGCAGTAGTAACCAGGAAGCTATACAGTATAGTTATAGCTAGTTTTAATCTACAATGGTAGATTTGTTCTTGCATAGTGCCAGGATTTATAATACTTTGGAGACAGCCGGAGCTTGAAAGCTAATTAAACTGTCTGTTGTCGTCTTTTAAGCCAGAAGAGCTTCAGTTTTGGAATCAAAAAGGGATTCCAGTTTGTGGTCCTATATGAGGACATTAGCGACAGACTGATGGTGGTATAATACCTGGATTTTATTATTGTGGAACATTAGTGTCGTCGAGGGAAAACCCCGTCGTCTTGAACTGCTGGACAAAATTACCTTCAAGACTCAGAAGATTCGCATGGAATATGCCATGGATATTTATGTGAACTTATGCGCTGTCATTTTGGAGTCTTCGCTTTGAGGACAAATCTTCGTTGAACTGCAACGCTTCTGTCAACTTGGGATATTTGTGGACTCTAATAAATATATCTTTAATTCTTGTGTGTAATCTTATTATATGTAATATTGTTTTTGGATATACCAAATTCTTGAACAAAACCAATTACAAATCATTAAATTTCTGTTATATTATAAAATTCAGATCACTTGTGCACAAGGCTCATTTATTTGTGTTTGAAAGGTATTTCTGACCTTTGACGCCTACGAGACGTCATAACAGAATTGGGGGCTCGTCTTCGGGAATTGAATTGAGATAAATTTGAGCCTTATTGTTCAGAATTTACACACCTAAAATGTTTTAATATTGCAAGCACTGTAGTTTGGTTCAAGTTAGGATAATATTGTGTGGTAGAGTACAATCACAATGGAGTTTAATCCAGAAGAATCCATTGGGCAAATAACTTGGGAGAAGTTTGATGAGCTGAGAAAGCCTGGGTTAATGAAACTAGCCAAGCATTTAGGACTTAAGGCAAAACATGCTATGAGAAAGCAAGTCATTAAGAATAATTTAATTGAAAAAATTGTTCAGGAAGATGCTTGGGATAGTTCTTATTTAGATAGGATAGAGGAGGTTCTGGAACAGGGCACTGGTGATGCCGTCAAATTAAAAGAGCTTGAAATTCAAAAAGAAATAGAATTGAGAAAATTAGAGATGGCCATGTGTTTTGAACTGGGACAGTAAATAGGTGGAGTTGTGACATGTGCGCGATGTGCGCGATATATATCATAAAAGGGATTTTTAAAGTAATCTTTCAAGCCACATAGTTAAATTTGGTATTAAATTAAAGCATGCATGCAGGGCAACAAGATACAAGTGATATGTTTTTAAAAATATTAATCATATTCCACTAATTGCCTTTTAATTAAAAAAAAATGGAAGTGGAGGATGAGCAGGCACAGGATGAGCAGGCGCAGCATTTCATGAAATTGACCCCACAGGGGTCATGTGCTTACAAATTTCATTTCTTCTAGAGAGATTCTAAAAACTATTTCACAACCACATACTATAAATCAGAAAACTTTATTATCAAATGTTTAATTGTTGTTTTAGGCTCATATTTGCATCTGTGGCTTAGTCGATGCCTTAACAATGACTTTCAAAGGTAAAATTGGCCATTTTGAAACCTTGCGCAAAACTTTTTTGCTACACCTTGTACCTATAAAGTTATATATCTATGGGATGAAGCCTGTACTTAGAAGATACCAAATCTGCAATTACAAAAAAGGCAATTGAACTCAGGTGTGTTTAATATCACATCTTTTTCATCATATTTTGCACATTAGTGGTTGCGTAACTCCCTAGGGAATAATTTTGTATTGGTCTCAACTGTATTTCTGGAATCCTTGATTAGTAAGCTTCAAATAAATGTATACTTTTGTAGGTGCTGTGTGTGCCTGAAGAGAGCTAGAGCCTTTCACACCAATATCCATGCATTTTACACAAATGAAAAACTATGTCACACAAAACTGGCCCACCTTGAAACACATGGCCAGATGGAACAGAAAGAAGAGGAAATTGAATTAGAAAAAGAAAAGTTGCAAATGCAGATGCAAAAAGAGATCCAACAAAAAGAGATGGAATTGCAAATTGAAAAAGAAAAAGAATTGGAAAAGGAAAAATTGCAAAATGAGATGAAACAAAAGGAGCTTGAAGCTCAACTAGAGTTAGAAAAACTAAAACAACAGGCTAGCTCATCAGACTCTTCCATGCCCTCTGGTTTTAATGCGGCGAAAAATATTCGCCTGGTTCCAAAATTTCAGGAACAAGAAGTAGACAAATACTTCTTACACTTTGAGAAAATTGCTAATAGCTTGAAATGGCCCAAGGAGTCTTGGACCTTATTGCTACAGTCAGTATTCATTGGTAAAGTCCGAGAAGTAATTCGGCCATGTCAGTCATTAGACAGATGTAGTGATTATGATCAGGTTAAGCAGGCAGTGCTCAAAGCATATGAATTGGTGCCAGAAGCATATAGACAAAAATTCAGGTCTTGTCAGAAAAAGGATGAGCAGACACATGTTGAGTTTGCCCGCGTAAAGGAGCAAATTTTTGATCGCTGGCTTCTCTCAAAAGAAGTCGGGCAAAATTTTGGGCAACTTAGGGAGTTGATGTTAGTTGAACAGTTCAAACAGTGTCTACATCCAGATATCAAAACACACCTGGATGAAAACAAAATTGACAGTTTGCGTGAAGCCGCCATAAAGGCCGATGACTATGCTTTAACTCATAAACTCAGTAATACTAATAGGCCTAGCCAAGAATTTACTAGGTACAACAAATACAACAATAAGTCGGGTTCTAACAAAGCACCTCATGGTAGCACTCAGGAGGGGAAATCCCAGACAGGTTCCATGAAAAGGGGAGCATGAAATAGTGGTGCTAATCAAAAGCATGTGATGGGACCCAAATCACAGTTCACATGCCATCACTGTAAAAAACCAGTACCTTTAAAGTCAAGGTGTTGGGAGCTACATGGCTATCCGCCGAAAAGGGAGGGAGCCAAAAGTGAGTCAAAACCAATAGGTTGTGCAGTTACTTTGAGGTCAAAAGTTCATTCTTCTGTTCATAAACAAAAAATCCCACAAAAGCGAAATGACACAGAGAAAGTAAGGAATGACTTTAAGCCTTTTGTTTTGGAGGGATTTGTGTCACTTTCAGGTGATAGTTTAGATCCAAAACCTATTAGAATCATGCGGGACACGTGCTGTGCACAGTCTATGATATTGGAAGATGCACTTCCATTTGATATTGAGAGTTCCACAGGAACTAGTGCATTGATTCAGGGGATAGGTATGGATCGTATTAGTGTCCCTCTTCACAAAATGAATTTGAAATCAGACTTGGTTTCTGGAACTCTCACAATTGGTGTTAGACAGGAACTCCCAGTAAAAGGGGTATCCATGTTGTTAGGGAATGATTTGACAGGGGAAAGTACTCCCAGATCCCATAGTTTCCCAGGTGCCCTATACAGTGGATGAATTTGATGAGGAAATAGACATTTTCCCAGCATGTGCAGTAACTAGGTCAATGACCAGAAAAGCCTCACAGAAAAACAGTGAGCAGGTGATGAGTCAAAATACTCATACATATTGGAAGAGCGTCGAGGATGACTTGGTCCCAAATTTAGAGGATACTTTACTCTCAAAATTAGAGGAATTGGGAGGTCATCTTCCCTCCTCAGGGGAGACTAAATTCCCAAGTAATGAAAATCCAGCCTCTGAACACAAACAAAGTGACAAGCTGGTAAACAATGAAAATCCAGCTGCTGAGCATGATAGAGTTAGGGACTGTAAAGGAGACCCTTTAAAGACACTATCAGTGATTTGCTAAATCAGCAAATCGAAAAAATCATCAAAAATCAGATTTTTGCATGTATGTATCAAGTACGGGTATCCTAACATACCCTGCAAATGATAAGACCAGAAGCAACCTAATAAGGACAGAATCGGAGATATGAGTCATTACTGTCCGAACGGACACTTACTACAAAACGTAATTGAATGGAGAATCGTATCTTGGAACACTGCCGTTTTCTTCCTTTTCTGTCAATTCTACAGCTGGAAAAGGGAACTTATGAGAATTCTACAGACTTATCCTTCACTTTGAAGCTATTCCTGCAAATTTCAAATATTTTTCAAATCACTGATAGTGTCTTTAAGCCATGACAAGCTGGTAAATGAGCAACACAATGACCCAGCACTTAGGAAATTAGGTGAGAGGGCATTGACACAACAGGAAGCCGAGCAAATTCCTGTATGTTTCTACAAGCAAAATGGTGTCCTCATGAGAAAATGGCGGCCACCCGATGCACTTGTAGATGAAGAATGGAAGGTTGTGCATCAAATTGTAGTGCCAAAGGTATACCATAGGGAAGTGATAGGCATAGCCATAGTCCCATGGCAGGACACTTAGGTGTGAGAAAAACACATGACAGAATTAGGAGTCATTTTTGGTGTCCTACACTCAGAAAAGATGTGTCTGAGTATAATTGTAAGACTTGTCACACATGTCAAATGGTGGGCAAGCCCAATCAGAAAATTCCTACTGCTCCCTTGCAACCAATGCAAGCATTTGATGAGCCATTTAGTAGGGTCTTAATAGATTGCGTAGGACCACTTCCAAAGACCAAGTCAGGAAATCAGTATTTACTGACCATCATATATGCTTCCACAAGATTCCCTGAGGCTATACCCTTGAGAAATATTAGGGCACAAAATATTGTGAAAGCTCTAACCAAATTTTTCACCCTAGTAGGCCTTCCAAAATCAAATTAATTCAGTCTGATCAAGATCAAATTTCATGTCAGGTTTGTTCCAACAAGTCATGGACCAGTTGGGAATTTCCCAGTACAGTTCTTCAGCATACCACCCAGAATCCCAGGGGGTCCTAGAAAGGTACCACCAAACATTGGAAACAATGATCAAAACCTATTGTTTTGAGTTTGAGAGGGATTGGGATGAGGGGGTTCATCTCCTGTTATTTGAGGGAGGCTGTACAAGAGTCATTAGGATTCAGTCCATTTGAGTTGGTGTTTGGTCACAAAGTAAGGGGACCATTGAAACTACTGAAAGAAAAGTGGTTGTGTGAAAATCCTGATGTGAATTTGTTAGACTATGTGTCTCAATTCAGACACAGGCTCCAGAGAGCCACAGAAATTGCCAAACAAAATCTCAAACAGAGCCAGGCGAAAATGAAAACATGGTATGACAAGGATGCCAGAAACAGAGTATTCAAATTAGGTGAGAGGGCTTTGTTGCAACAGGAGCCGAGCAAATTCCTGCTTGTTTCTACAAGCAAACTGGTGTCCTCATGATAAAATGGCGGACACCCGATGCACTTGTCGATGAAGATCGGAAGGTGGGAATCAATTGGAGTGCCAAAGGTATACCATAGGGAAGTGATAGGCATATGTTTCTCCTTTTTCCATGATAGTCCATGGCAGACACTAGGTGTGAAGAAAAACACATGACAGAATTAGGAGTCATTTTTGGTGGCCTACACTCAAAAAGTGTTTGAGTATGTTAAGCTTGCACACATGTCAAAGTGTGACAATCCCAATCAGAAGCCAATCAGAAAATTCCTACTGCTTCCTTGCAACCAATGCAAGCATCTGATCAGCACATTTAGTAGGGTTCTTAATGATTGCGTAGGACACTTCCAAAGACCAAGTCAGGAAATCAGAATTTACTGACCATCATGTATGCTTCCACAAGATTCCATGAGCTACTACCATTGAGAAACATTAGGGCACAAAATATTGGGAAAGCTCTAACCAAGGTTTTCACTCTAGTAGGACTTCCAAAATCACATTAATTCAGTCTGATCAAGATCAAATTTCAGTCAGGTTGTTCCAACAAGTCATCGACCAGTTGGGAATTTCCCCGATACAGTTCTTCAGCATACCACCCAGAATCCCACACGCCGGGTCCTGAGACACCCCACCCGGTACCACCAAACATTAAAAAAATGATCAAAAACCTATGTTGTGAGTTTGAGAGGATTGGCTGAGGGAGTACATCTCTCCTGTTATTTGAGGGAGGCTGTACAAGAGTCATTAGGATTCAGTCCATTTAGTTGGTGGTTGGTCCAAAGTAAGGGGACCATTGAAACTACTGAGAAGAAAAGGGGTTGTGTGAAAATCTGATAGGAATTTGTAGACTATGTGTCTCAATTCAGAAACAGGCTCCAAGGAGCACAGAATTGCAAAAGAATCTCAAACAGAGCCAGGACGAAAATGAAACATGGTATGACAAAGAAGCAAGGAACAGAGTATTCAAACCCAGGTGGACAAGTTGGCACTGCTTCCCATACAAGGGCATCCTTGCAAGCCAAGTATTCTGGACATATGAGACGAGAACAAAGTGGAGACCGTGAACTGTGTGATCAAACACCAGGTAGAAGTAAAAGTAGACAATTATGTCACATAAATATGTCAAAGAGATAATGAAAGAGAATAACGTAAAGCCTGGTGGAGGTGTCATCCAGTGTTAGTGATGCATGTGCAAATGATGACAGCACAGAGTCAGTACCTGAACAAGACAGACTGTAAACACAGCAAAATGATTATGGTGTCACTTTGCAAAAATTATGACTACTTCTTAGACACGAAAACTAGGTCTCTCCCACAGGTCAACAAGGTCAGCAAGAGTAATGAGTGAGGAAAAATATATTATGATGTACCAGTAAGACACATGTCATAACCCATGACATGATGTAGGTGACTCCGAGCCTATAAAGCACATCCTTATAGGGTGAATCCAATCAACTTGCAAACATATCAGAAAATGAGGTGAAAATACATGTTAGACAATGGAAAGTAGAAAAGCAGCAATAGTGAATGGAGCTCCCCATGTATTTCTGGTTCCCAAACCTGAGGGTTAATTTCGTTTTGTCACAGATTTTCGGAAAGTCAACATCTGCCCTTACAAAGCCGACTCATATCCGATCACGGATTGATGATGGCATAGATGAGTCGGCAAATTGCCAAATTTGTTAGCAAATTGATTGTTGATAGGGTATTGGCAAGTTCCCGCCACGACCGTGCCAAAGAAATGCAAATACAAAAGAATGGCATTTGGTCCCTCAAAATCGCGCAACATTCAAAAGATTAGTGACAGAGTAGTCGCAGACATAGACAATTGTGAAGCCTACGTGGATGATCTCATTGTGTACAGCGAAACATTGGAAGAACACATGAGACAGCTCCATTCAATTGTTTGAGAAACTATCTAAAGCAGGTATTGAATGGGAATCTGGGTTGAAAAGTGGAAAAAGGCAAATTAGGCCAATCATAGCCGAAAGTTGGAGCAATTGAGAAATTCCCCATACCACAGAGCAAAAGAGATCTCATGAGAGTCTTAGGTATGGTCGGGGGTACAGAAAATATGTCCAAATTTCTCAGAAATTGCGGGTCCGCTGACCAACCTTTTGAAGAAAAATGCAAAAATTTGGCGTGGTCGAGCAATGCCAAAAAAGCGTTTTAGAAAATCAAGCCTTTTTTGATGAATGCGACCGTTTGATGCACCAGAAACAATTCAGTTGGCAGTTGATGCTAGTGATGTAGGCGTGGTGGAGTTCTCATGCAAGGCAGATGATAATGATGTAGATCATCCTGGATGTATTCTCTAAGAAGTTTGACAAACATCAGAAAAACTATCACCAATTGAGAAAGACTGTCTTGCATTGCTATTGTCATTGCAAAATTTTGAAGTGTACTTGAACACAACAGTGCACCCAGGTCTTGGTGTCACGGATCACAATCCGTGCTTTCATCCACAAGATGAAAAACAGAAATCAGAGACTGTCAGGTGGAGTTAACTCTAAGAAATCAAAGAAAAGACAAAGTATTGGCAGATGCTTGTCCCAGAGCGCCCTAAATTTTGATCAGAAATTGAGTATTACAAACGTGTAATTATAGACTGAAGGCAGCAATTCAAGAACATTATAAAAGTGTAAAATTTGCACTGTGTTGTAAAGTGTAAAGGTATAAGAACCACAAAACGGTTCAAGGTATAAAGCCATATTTTTGAAAATTTTCATTTCATTCAAATTTTCTTTTAAGGAGGGGATGTTATATTGGCCTCTTTTATGATCAAAAAATATTATTTTATAATCTCAAATTTTATTGAGAAAAGATTTCTCATGAAAAACGTACTTTGTGCTATGTTGAGATAAGACCAGGGGTTGTTTACTAGATAGATTGAACAAGAGGAGAAATGGGATTCCACAAGATGTAAACTTAGAAACTGAGTCAAATGTTTATGCTGTAAGATCAAAACATACATGATCTGGGCTTCCCCATAAAGTTATAAATGTGAAATGATGCAATTCAGATGATGTAACTTTTGTGAAACTGATTTGACAGTGCTAGGTTAGGTTTAGGCATGATGATGATGTAATGATTTTTATAGTAAGGAAGGGGAATCTAGCTGTGAGAAGTTAAAGACTTGTCATGGAAAGACTCAGAGGACAGCAGTAGTACAGGACGCATACAGTATAGTATAGCTGTTTATCTACGGTAATGTAGATTTGAGTTTACCTATTCCCCAGGATTTATATAATTGGATGCCGCCGGAGATGATAGCTAAAGGTGTTGCTGTTGGATATAGAATTCTGCGACACCAGGTTACAACTCTCGTCCATATCATTTTGAAACAAAATCTACGTATAATTATATTAATGAACATTCACTCTAACGGACAAAAAACAAGCTTGAAATGTGCATGGACTGTGAGCGACAGAAAAACCCAATTTTTGAACACTTTATCGGAGAAGGCCCTTCGAATCTTTGACATAGAAACAGTGACATTTTTTTAGTTTTCCAAACAGGCAAATCGCTTTGTAATCAAATTGACAAAGAAAACAAACGATATTTGAATAGAAAGCGTGCTCAAAATTGAAGAAACGTTTCAATGTCACACATACATTATTTACCAATATGTTTAAAATTTTAGATACAACAAATCATATATTCTCTTCAATCGCCGATTTGAAATTTTAACTACAAAGTTCTCCAGGTAGACAAGGATGAATAATTATTAATCTTTCCCTGGAGATAGCCAGAGCACACAAGTGTTGAAAAAACCCATATGCACTTGGCCGGATTAGAACTGGCGACCTCCGTATTACTAGCACGTCACTCTACCCCCTGACTACGCCGGGGTCGGTGAGGAGGGATAGATATCATCTATATTTGTTAGGTCCGAAATGGGGTCCCCATCGCTTTCTTCTCCTAGCGGATATCATCATAACTGTTAAATTTACATATACAATTAATTTTTGTTTTGAAATTTTAACTACATAGTTCTCCAGGTAGACAAGGATGAATATTTATTAATCTTTCCCTGGAGATAACCAGCGCACACAAGTATTGAAAAAAAAAACCATGTTAGGAAAGCGATGGACACCTTTTAGACCTATAGATGATATCTATCGCTCCTCTACCAACCCAGACTTGATAGCTCAGTTGGTTAGAGCGCCGTGCTAGTAATACGGAGATCGCCATTTCGAATCCGGCCAATTGCACGTTTTTTTCAACACTTGTGTTCGCTGGCTATCTCCAGGGAAAGATTAGTAAATATTCATCCTTGTCTACCTGGAGAACTTTGTAGTTAAAATTTCAAAACAAAAATTAATTGTATATGTAAATATACCCTTCTGATGTCAAGTGAAATACTCAGTTTATCGCAAAATGTATTATGATTATCGACAGATAGATAAACTTAGTTTTTCGAGATAATCTGTATGGCGAAAGAAATGTTTTTTTCTGGTTTATCAGTAAAAAAAGTTATTTTATCATCTGATAAACGTAGTTTTTCAAGTGAAAACATCAGTTTATCTATAGTTGAAACCGAAGTTCTTTAACTTGGGGTTGAAAAACTGGGTTTTTCACTTAAAAACACAGTTGATCACAGATAAAATCATTTCATCAATTTGGTAAAAAAACAAGGTTTGTCGAAAAAAGTTATCGTTCCATAATCAATAGTTTTCAAAACTAAGATTATCGCCGGTAAACTTGTGAAAAATTGTGTGGCGCTTCAACATAAAACTCTTGTCGACTTACGAATTCTGTTTATCAACTTTGTCAACAAAAATTAGTGTATCAGTCGATAATCATAGTTTTTCACCTGGAAAATCTAAGTTTGTCGTCGAAAAACTTACTTTGCCTAACCCAAACCCAATCTATCAAATCCCCCACCATCTAAGACAGTATTCATTCTCACCATCCAAAAATATTCGTTATACTTCTATTATGTAGGGAGAACACTGTGGTACAATTCCATTCACACCATTATTTTGACGTGGGCTACCAACACCAATATGATGATGGTGGTGGTGGTTTTGGTGGTGGTGTGGGATTTTAGTGGTGGTGAGGTTTTGTTGGTGGTGGTGGTTGTGGTGATGATGATAAATTAATTATGTAGCTCATGTTTTGGTACGGATTGTGCAAGCTCGCTATCCCCCAACATATCAAAATGAGGTTGTGAATAAGTAGTGAATTAGAGCACAGATCCAGATCTGCTTACCTTAGAGTATACATGGTGGGTGATGAATTTTGCATTCACCTCTTGAACCATTGCAGCTCTGACGTGAGTTGTTGTCAGCATGCTTTTCATAAGTCAAATGAGATGGCTCCACACACAAAGAAAAGTGACAGCGATGAGAAACATCCCATCCTGGAATGAAAACGTCTAAGTCGCCGGTGCCTGCCATGTAGGCTATACGATGGGCATAATGGCGCTTACGCCGCTCTTGACCAGGTACTTGCGCCATCATAGTACCGTAAACAGTACTTGGGTTCTTGTGTAATGGCCCAATCCATTTTCGACTACCTTTGTCGTTGTAAAGTTGAGATCTGTCATTAATTTCTTTACGAGTTTCTCGACTCCACGTATCACTTCTAAATCGCGTAAAATCCTACGAGACTGGAACGTACTCGGCTCGGCCATGACATTGATGCATATCCGTGAGAGTTATCTATTGTACAACGTGTGTGGAAAAGTCAACGAATCGCCTAACTGAATTATACGTAATATGTCCCTGGAGATGACCAGAGTACGCAAAATGTTTCAAAAAAGTATGTTCACGGATTCGAAATGACAATCTTCGTATGCACGGTGCTCTAACCAACTACGCTTACAACTCGTTGGTGTAAGTGCGACAGATTAAATCTGGAGCAGTAAAATTAATACCACTTAAGGCTTAACCTAACCACAGAATTGAATCAAAAACAAACTTTTCTAAGACATTCACAGAATAACATTCAAATTTCACCATTGGTAGAAAGGGTGGAACGTTTATTCATGGATCAAAATTTCAAAGTGACCAAATGTTGAAGGTCAAACAGTCTTTGGGGTGGTCTTTGGTGTGAATTTGTTCTAAGACATTCACAGAATAACATTCAAATTTCACCATTGGTAGAAAGGGTGGAACGTTTATTCATGGATCAAAATTTCAAAGTGACCAAATGTTGAAGGTCAAACAGTCTTTGGGGTGGCCATTCTTAGTTTTAAAAAGTACACCCTGAAAGTGATTAAATGATTAAAAGTAGTGTTTTGCCTAATATACTAAGCTATAAGTCGGGAAGCGTGTTTAAGTGGTTAGGGTGCATGCCTGTAGCGCAAATTTACCCAAAAATCCCGGGTTCGAATGCCCGGTGGGTCACTTGCTGGCATTTATTCGAGTACGAAGTTCTGGATTTGATCTCTATACCAGCTACTGAGGAAATACAAATACGCGCTCTCCTCCATGGTTCACTTGGAATTGGGGCAATGAATAATGACGCATCCCGTCCTTCGAGGACTTAAGCCGGTCGGCCCCGTGTACAAAAGTCCCAACTGCACATGTACAATCAACGTCAGTGTCGGAATAGAGTAGGGTGAAAACCCCTGACTGTTGTTCCAAATCCGCCCCCAGCTTCAAATGCAGGTCATGTCAGGGAGTCCGTATCATGGATACCCGAGTCTTGATCACGCGGCCCCGGATCAGCTAAACTCAGTTGAATAAATCCTGACACCAAAAACAAGCCCCTTCACCAATGACTTGTGGGGATACGATAAGAAATTAAAGTCGGTGAACAAACTAAAAGTGCTTGTTCCGATTTTATGGTCTATTGTGTTCTTACTTGAAATGAGAGCCGGACACTTGACCTACGCCTCATAAGTACCGTGGAAACTTGCGGTAACGGTTTTATTGAAGAAGAACTACACCAGCTTGTATGCTCTCTTAATGGGATGTGAACAAGCAATTTTGTATTTCTTACGTATACGAAAGCCCTAGCCGTGTCAAGGTCTTGACGGATGAAACTACCCTAGCTTTGTATGCATATACCCTTAGACGAAGTACCCTTACTTTTTATGCTATCTACTGAAGATAATTACCCCAGCTTTGAGGCTATCTTACTGTAGACTAACTACCCTACTTTTTATGCTATCTACGGTAGATGAACTACCAGAGCTTGACATGTATCTACTTGTTAGACGAACTACCTTTTAGCATGCATGCTGTCAACTCAATGACTGAGATGAACTACTCTAGCTTTGTATGATATCTTACTGTAAGGACGAAATCCCTTCTTTTATGCTATCTACTGTAGATGGAAGGAAACTACCCCGCTTTGCATTGCTTATCTATTGTAGACGAACTCCGTTACCATATATGCGTTACGTCTGCTGTAGAAAAAACTACCTAGCTGATATGCTGGCAGATGGAACTACCCTAGCTACGTGTGCATCTACTGTAGACAAAATACCCCAGCTTTGTATGCTATCTTGCTGTAAATGAAACTACCCTTGGCCTTGTATGTGCTTATGGTGGATGAAATTTACCCTAGCCTTTATATCTCTATAGACTTAAAGCAATTTTAGCATATGTTTTTGAAGAGCGCCCCCAATTTTTCAAAAAAAAATTGAGATTCTTACTCGGTTGGAATGGTAACTGGCT